>JAQBSW010000976.1:0-156613 GCA_029291075.1 Eudiplozoon nipponicum | reverse complement strand
TTATCGTAAGTTCCTTCCAGGCCTTTCAAAACAACTTTATCCTTTGTGCAGGCACCTGCGGAACCGAAAAGGACTTAGCAACAATTCCATCATTGCTTGGTCATCCGAAGACTAGGAATTACTTCGACTTGCCATCAACTCGTTAGCAAATGCCACAATGCTAACACATCCAGATTTTGAAAAGCCATTTCTACTCACGACAGATGCTTCTGAATTTGCTATTGGAGCCACGTTGGAACAAGAGATCGACGGAGTTCGAAAGCCTATCAGTTTCTACTCGCGTACTCTCCAACCAGTAGAAACGAGGTACGACACTTTCGGCCGAGAACTTCTCGCCATCCACGACGCAGTGCGCCATTTTATCAGCATCATTGGCAGTAGTAGATTTGTTGTTTTCACAGATCATGCACCACTAGTTAGCGCACTTCGAAACGCAACTTCATCTATCGCCAAGCACCCTGCCAGAGTGGAAAGACAGCTTTCTCGTCTAAGCGAATGGCAATTTGACGTCTTTCACGTCAAGGGCAACAGAAATTCATTCCAGATGCCCTGTCCAGGCCAGACGTCTCTCTACAACCACCTTCGCCGTCACCATTCACTGTCAACTCCGTGTCACTCAGTGAACCTGCACTAACGCCAACTCTCCTGCGAACTGAACAACGCGGTGACATTCACATTCAAAGATCAATAGCCCGTCGCCCAACCAAGTTCATATGCCGTCTGTGGGAAGGCTTACCAATTGTTTACTTCACGGGTACGCAGCCCAACAAGCCAGTTCTGCTGACCAGCCTTCAGAGAAAAGTTTTCGATTCAATTCACTCAATTTCTCACCCAGGAAGCCAAGCGACTGTCCGACTACTTAGAGATCGTTTCTGGGGTCACAGACTTAGGCAGAATGTTAAACGATGGGTCTCAGAGTGTGCTATTTGTCAGAAAAACAAGATCACACGGCACACTCGTTCTAAGTTGCAACATTTTCGAGCTACTTCTCGCCTAGCCATCGTCCACATCGACATGGTTCACCCGACAAAGGCTCAAGGTTTCAGCTACCTTCTAACTATGATCGATAGATTTACACGGTGGCCTGCAGCATTACCTCTTGTCACTATTTCTGCAGATGAAGTAACTAACGGTTTTATCTCTGCATGGATATCCAATTATGGTGTTCCTAATGAGGTCATCACGGACAGAGGCACTTGCTTCTCATCTGATCGTTTCAAAACCACCTTGTGGTACATGGGATGCATCTTACGCCAGACGACTGCCTACCATCCCCAAGCTTATGGCATGGTAGAGAGAATGCATAGGGAACTCAAAGCAGCTTTAGCATCCTCGTCCATTAATGGCAACTGTGTCGATGCACTACCTTTAGTTCTGCTGGCCATGCGTTCTCGTACTCGAGAATCCATTAAAATGTCTGCGTCACAACTCTTGTATGGCATGGATCTACGCCTGCCTAGTCAGCTCCCACGTCTACTACCGGCACAAGATGACCCACAAAACGAAGCTACCCGCCTTCGACTTCATTTCGGTAACATGTCCGAACAGCAGCTGAGACACACGCCTCGTCCAGTCTTCGTTCACCCACAGCTCCACAGCTGCAAGAGAGTACTCGTTCGCAACAATAATGCTGTTGCACCACTACAACCAAAGTATCGCGGTCCTTACCCGATTTTACTCAGACAGCCAAAATACTTCATCATTATGCAAGGCGCTACACCGACATCACTAAGCATAATTACCTGATCTGCGTTTTGACTAACGCAGCTTTCATTGTTCCAGTAATTTTCTTTATTCTATGATATTTCGATCTTCCTTACCGAAGATCTTCATCAGATGCATTTCACGAAACAAATGAAGCAAAATCACTAAGCATAGACAGGTTGAAACCGTTTATCGAACCACGTGATCCTGAGAGCGTTCAACCTTCTACACACGTCTCAGGCTCCGTCTGCCCACAATCTCAATAACCTGCTTTGTATAACACGTAATTAATTTTTTTTTAAACATTAACATTAACTATAAAATTTTTTAACCTTACGTTATTGTTCGTATTTGTCTCACGTGGCATAACCAGCTGTTCTAAGCTAACAATTGTGTAGCATTTTTGAACAGTTCTTTGGTATTATGCCATCTCTGAGGCAATGTTCGTGTACATATTTTATGCAATTACCTTTGATTTTAATGTATATATTTTTACATTATAATGTATTTCTCACACATGACATTACACTGCCTATTTTGGTATGACCAGCTACTTAGAGCTAACGCTTTCGTGTAGCAACACTAAGTAGTGATCAGCTTCATATCATGGTACAGGCCACCTTCAATGCATATCTCAACTTTATCTATTTCACAAAGACCACTCTACAAATGTCATGACCACAACGTCGAGCACTCTAGCTCCTTTGGTCGTATACAAACACATTGACAACGATCCAACCTGCTTAGGTTTTTATCTTAAACCTGGCAAATTCAGAGGCGATTTACCTCGAAATCTTCACGCTGCGGCTCCAAAAACTTACACTGCTCTATTTTGCCTCACGTGCTATGACCGTCCACTAGAGCTAACAATTTGTGTAGCAATTCCTAGTGGTTACCTGGCATCATATCATTGTTGAAGCAACCAACAAGCATATTTAAGCCCAGCACTTATGGTTCATCATATTTTTGCTTAACTTGGTTCGAACTCTGTCATGCATTTCTTATCTAGCCTTGCAGAGGAATATTTTTTTCTTTTTTTCAGAGAGGAAAGTGATGTAACGACACAAATCAATCGCCGACATATTGCGTAAATTAAATTCAAATTTATTTACGTTGCACCAATGAGAAAAAAGCAAATTGCCGTTTAACCACGTTTAACCACGTTTAACCAATAGTATGCAAGTACACATATTGCATGCTATTTAAGCACAGTAATTTACCATGCAAGTCAGTTGGTCGTATCTGCGTTCTGCCTCGTGTTACACATGTGCGTGCTGTCGGCTGTCAATACCTACGCTGGATATTGATTTGTTTCACCAACAATTGGCAACATTCGTGACTCACCGTGTTGCACTTCAGCCAGCAAGACGAGCCAATTAATGCAGAACTTCAACCAAGTTGTCCACACATGTAACAACAGCAGGAACCACAACCAGAGTCCACCCAAGGAACAGAACATCAACTTACATATATATAATTTACGCGAACGCCGCCAAGGCCCTCTTAAGGGCCCCCATATCAGTAACTAATCTCTATTCAGAGCACCTTAACCGAGTTTGTAACGTCGTACGGCATTTACTTGAAGCCGGGGCGTTTACAATTTTATCTTAATAATTAAATTGTGGAGTAAGTTATTGCCTCCGTCTAAATAAAAGTAACAATTTTTAATAAATTGAAACCACCGCGGCTGATTGAAACGGTTATTTTATTTTTTAATAACATTTGTTTCAATCAGCTACCGTGGTTTAAATTTATCAATAGTTGTTAATGTAATCTTGTCAGAGGGGATATCTTTCTCGGCAAAATTTCAATCTATGATATTAAGTGCGGAAGTATTAAATTCCATTAATCTTCTACATCTTATAGAGAAAATAAGTGATCGTTTTCCCCAGTGCATTTTATCATTTAATTTGGCTTGTGAATTATTTTCGTTCTAGTTTTTACTTTTATTAGTAAAATAATTTCTAAGATGTTTGGAAGCCTGAGTGGTACTTTATCCTTATTTATTTTAAGGTGCTTTACGTTATTACATTTTGCTAGCTAAATCTAAAATTCTGGATTATCAATCGTTAGATCCTTTTATGTTGAGTTGTACCGTATTTGTCCTTTTCTGCTTTGCATCTGCTTTGGTTCAATTTATAATTTGTTTAGGTATACTGTGTTAGTATATTGCTTTAGATGTAAAGTATATAAAGACGTCTGTGTTTGGCCTTTTCAAGTGGTTTCCTATGGTGCAGTATTTTGTTGATAAACAAGAGGCGGGTACGAAAAATACAGTTCTACATGCTGTACATGGGAAAGTATTATCAACTAGATATCGTAAGGTTCTTCCAAAGGATGGTTTGAACATGGTTTTTCTACCTTATTTTAATAATTTCAGAGTAAAATTTTGGCCAGTCTTAGGGATAATGACAGCGGGGATATAAAGTGGAAAGATGGGTACGCCTCGGGCGCCATCTATCAGAACGATGAACGGCAGAATACGATCCTACAAAATGTAAGTTTTTTATAATCTTTTAGAGGCTCTCATAGACACCAGTTTAGAACTTGCAAGTCAATTATGATAATACCTAAAGTTTGAGCAACCCAATTGACAATTTACTTTTGGGTCCTCATCCTTCTCTATTACCTTCCGTAGGAAATCGGTAATGAGCTCTATGTTCTCACACTAGCATCCATTTCGTAAAAAAACTTGTTATCTAACAGTTTATTAAAATAGGTAGTGTAATAAATAGCTATTTCACTGTTTCTGGTAATAGCAAATTTTATTTGAAAACAAAAACCATCTAGCCAAAAAATTGAAATGATAAGGTAAAATTAAAAAGTGGGGATATGTAAAGTTAAATGAAATAGTCACTAGAAAAGTATTTAACGATAAGACAAGTGTGAGATGTGAAATAGATGCGCTATCATTAACTTCGATGTTCGTTCTGAGGAGAAATAGATTTCAATTGACTAGGTAAGAATCGACTTGATTAAGGTTTGTGAAGATTCAGAATATCAATGCAGGATTTGCTGCCATCGGTTGAAAGAATTTAAGACTGTTAGATGACGAGGAAGAACCAGCTTCAGGCCTCGACCGTCATAATTTTTCAGTTTTTGTGAGGTAGGATTAAGTCGAATAGATCAAAGCTTGTGATGAGTCAAAATATCATTGTCATGTGTAGGATTCTACTTATGCAGTTGAACGAAATTAAGACCCAGTTTCAGATATTGATCGTTAAATTTCTTCAAAGTTTTGGATTTTGCTGATAGTTAGCTTAAATAAAATGAGAATTAGTGGAGCAAGTTATGACAAAGTAATTAATAATTGTAGACAGTAAACAGAAATATTAAATAGTAGGGGAAAGCCCATATGTGACGTTTGGTGTCTAAGGAGAGTTGTCTAATTTGGAGGTTGAGCAAGAAAAAACTTAACGTTCCGAAACTAGTTAAAAGCCTATGGATAAAATGAGTGTTACAAGTAAAGAAGGAAACAGTTGCGCCTCTAATCAGAGTTCTCACATAGGTATTTGTTAAAGAAGTGTATGTCAACCGCCATCTTAAACTCGTGCTGGAAAAGGAGTTTAGTTTCCGTTGGTAATGCGTTAAATAAACTGGTGACATTGGAAAGGAGATAGACTTTGTTAAATATATTTGGAGTATAGTTGAATTGAATTGAAGAATTGTTATTGTTCGTAGCGTAGGGATGATTTGGGTGAGCGAAAGTTGACAGTGAAAGACAAGTTGATATCTTTTGGATAAAATAGATGATTCGTATGTGTTGGGTAAACAATAACGTGGGAAGATTTGCCAGGAGCGGGCGCTCAATAGTTCTGGTTGAGAGGGAAGGCACGCTTTAAAAAATCTAGAAGCGATCTGTTCGATGGCGTAGGAGGCTAAAGTGAGAGGGCAATAAGATTCACTAGCATATGAGATGAGAGGTAGGATATCGGATTTGAATAATGCGCGTTATAGATTAGGGTTATGTGTCTTGAAGCAGATCAAACGGGCCCATTTGAAGAGTTTGGAAGTAATTTGTTTAAAATGTGGGGAGGAGTGATGATTTAGAAAAACACATACCAATGTGCTGTCGGGAGAGAATAGAATGGGTCGGAGGTAAGTTTCATCAAACCAGTCTTATTCGGATGTAATTTAAGACTGATTCTGCTCAGTTGCGAGTACAATGAAGATAGTAGCTGAGTGACTAGATGTGAGAAAGGGTTGGGCGATATTGGGTTACTAAATACTACTACTATGTCATCTGTTTATTTGAACAGCTTGAGCAGGTTGTCCTCAAACTGCACCTGTGTTAGTTTTAGGTTAAGTAGTATAAGACCCTGGGAGACTCCAGATTAGATAAGAACTGACCTCGAGTGACTATTTATGAATTTTACAGTTGTGTAACGGTTTCGAAGATAGTAACTGATAAGTTTAAGGACGCTATCGCAAATACCATTGCTCAATAAGGCGGATTCAATTGTCGAGAACGATATTGAATCAAAAGATATGTCGAGGAAGAGAGGAGTGCATTCGTAGTTTTTAGAAATGGAAGAGTAGCAGTGGTTAAGGACACTATGTTGATGGGAGAAGAGCGCCCATTTAAGAAGCTATGCTGATCATCAAGGAGAAAGACTATCTCGGGATTTAATGAAAGGGTAGAATCAGTTATACATGATACTGTCGAAGATGTTAGTGAAGGCAGGAACAACAGTTATTGAGCGGAGATCTTTGAATGACGAAATCGACAATGTTCCGATTTTTGGGTATAGAAGAGATCGTCGAGTTGAGCCACTCTTGGGGAAGATATGTGGCTTCAAGAAATCTGTTGATAACGTCGGCTATCAGAGAGAAGTAATTCCAACGTAGGAGTGCAATCATGCCGACAGAGACACTATGTTGATAAAATTGGTGTTTATATTTACTGTCTTTGGTTGCTTGAACGGCCATGGCCGGCGAAATGTTGAAGCAACTCAGATTCTCGGTCACCGTTATCGAACATTTTAGAGGCTGGAGTGGAAATGGAATAAGAATCTGCGAAATAATTTAGATAGTCGTCGGCAAAACTCATCGTTGGGCAGTCTTTTGTTAGAAGAAAGCACAAAGCGCGATGCTTGCCAGCAGAGATATCCTTTAGGTGATGCAAATTGTCTCCCAATTGATTGATCATATCTAAGGCCAGATCATTTTTTGAAAGTGGCGAGTGGGAACCAGAGAAAACACGTTATTGTGTGCATATAACAAAATGTAATCATCAATCTGCGAACTCGTGATCATTCTTGCTTTATTTGGTGCTGTTTCCATTCCATATTTTGTTTGTTCTCTACTGTCTTTGTCCATTATTTCTTCGAGTCAGCTCATGTCTGAGATTCCTGGTACTTTAAATAGTTCCGATAGCATATAAGATGTAGCATGTGCCATAAAAACAGTTTATGACTCTGTATTAAACTATAAGATTTAGACGACTAGAATGATGTCAAGAATAATGTGGGCTTCACTTCCGTATTTCGCTTGTTTTCCGCTCGTTCTTTTGTCTACGATATCTTTGAATCAGTTCATGTCTGACACTCCTGGTACTTTAACTAGTCACAACAGCATGTGTAATAAACAAACAGTATATGAATCTGTGTTAAATTATGAAATTTAGACGACTAGAATGATGTTGAAAATAACGTGAGTAGTATACTAACATACGGAAATATTTTTTTCTTCAACAATGAGAGATTAATGCATGTCTAATTCTGCATCCCGGTTGTTCAGCATAATTAATATCCATAGAGGAGCTGTGTATTATAATTTTTAATGTGGTCATTATTCCAGTAGGGTAATGGCAGTAATAAGAATAATGTGCTCAAAAACACAAGGGCTCACAACCTCAGTAGTGGAAGAAAGCATGAGCATGTAATCTAGAAAGTACCCAAGGGATTTTTTGGCATTTTTTGAGAGTAGCCGATTTAACCTTTTCTCTGTGGTGTACTCTAGGAATGTCTAGACGTCTAAGAGATCACAAAATTCATTTGGTAGTGCTGTTTTCTGCTCATTTTTGCTACAAAATGTATTCTACAATCAGATTTCAGCTTTTCTTCACGATGTTTTTGCAGTAGCTATCATTTAGTATATTGAAAATTTATAACTAGGGGCCAAATGCCTAATAATTTTATTAATGGTTTTCGATAAATTATTTTTTAGTCTGCCTTTAGAAACCTGTTACACTCGAGTTTTATGTTTAATTTTTTGTCAGTCATAATTTTGATATTCATTTAAGAATTGAAAGAATTCTTTTTCGATTCGTAACTTGATTGGTTTTCTTAGTGCTCCTTGCGTGTGATAACACGATGCCTTTTCAGATGTTTTGTGTATGTGGATAATCATTGGTATAATATTTGTGCATTATATTTAATTATTAAAAAAAAGGTTTTTCGCAAATACTGTTGGAGTAACCCACTTCATCCGGATTTATTTCCAGAAATTCGCAGAATGGAGTCCGAGATAGTGCAAATGTGCTGTACACTTTTTAATGGAGACCGGCAATCTTGCGGAACGGTAATCATTTATAAACATATTTTTTTATAACTTTCAATAATATTAATAATAAATTGGTGGTGTGATGATATGTTAAAAATGGCATTTGAATATTGTTGCCTTTTATTTAATACTTATACGCGTAGTTTATTTCCAGTTACCTTAGTTATTTTAGATTTATTTGATTATTTAATTGTTTTTAATTAGAGTTTAATTAAATTGTGTCCAGTGACATACATACTTTCGTTTCATTTCATGTGTTTAAATATTTCATTATTTAAAAGCTAAAATATTCTTATAATGCTAATTTTGCACATTTGAAGTATTAGTTTCATCAATGATTTGGAGTTTTATAATGTCTTACAGGCATAATTTTGAATGAATCTTTAACTTCATAAAGCTTGGCGACATGCATTTGAAGATTTACTTACCTTGCAGTTATCTTATCTATTTTGTCTGAACATAGTGAGTTAATTTTAGCAACCACAGCTTTTTGATTTAGGTATTTTATCATTTATAATTTAACCGGTGTGCCATATATTAAACATTTTCAAATTTTGTACATTGTTCTATAAGTCAAGATAATCCCAGAGTCTTTGTATGGCTATTTGTTTTTAAATAGTTGAAATTTTAGATGTGCTTTACTCCTATAGAAGTTGCCAAACTGAGACCAATGCTGATATTGAAGAAATGTTAGCCATTTAAACGTTTATCTATCTTTCCAGTTTCCGGTTTGCACCTGTAGGACAGCCAGCCGGTTTCCTAAGCTTTCAAGATTTGCTTGAGATTATTTCTCAAAATATTAAATTTTGTACTTTAACCGCTATGATGGTTGGTTTATTACTAGTTATTTTGTTTCTGGGTCTTGCGTTATATGGATATGATATCTTTTTGTTTGGAATATCCACCACATTTTAGAATTACTTTATTGCTTTACAAAGCATTGAGATGTGAACTAAATTATTAAAGTATTTAGGCTCATTTGTTGGTTCAATTTTCTGCGATTCGTGACAGATCATGTGTAGCTAGTTAGAATGCCAAGTCGAAATCGATGCCGAATGGGCTCCACCTAAGGTAATGGCTAACCAAAGCATAATTTAGTAGGAACTGCGTGTGGTGTGCGATGGCTAGAAATGAGTGCAAGACTCCCAAGCAAATGCGTCTCGGTCTGAGCCCCGTCGTGGCCAATTCTGACAAGTAATTCATGATATAATACTGTTAGATATTGTTTGTTGCTGAGAAGTAATATATATGCAGTTGTACGTTGGGTGTTGCGCACTTCGTATATATATATATATATATATATATATATATATATATATATATATATATATATATATATATATATATATATAATATCAAGCCTGTAAAGGTTACCAACACTTTCGCTGTTGTGTCAATACATGATACCAATCATGTCGTTCCCGAGTCGGTACATGTCACCGGCACATTGAATATCAATGTATGCTATATTTCACCGAAATTGAGAATTGCAACTATTTGAACTAATTTGTTACTAGGTGCGCAACACCTAATACACAATTTGTTAAGTATTAGTTCTCCTTCATAAACAGTATCTAACCGGCTTACATATTTTGGTATTTCAATTAAAATTTGAATTAAAATAATAGTTGTTTTGTTTTGTTTAGGCCTATTATATGTGTCATTGTTTATTAGGTGTTGCGTTCCTATTTGATCTAATTTATTACTAGGTACGCAAGTTCTAAGTCTCAATTGACATAATAGATTGAAGTCATATTCATTGGTACGCGCTGATTAGCAGATGCACCAGGAACGATTGATTAGTGTTATTTTAACCTAACTCAACTAGTTCATGTTAATACAACAATGAAACATTTTGATTTATAAATGATATATTGCTGTTCAAGATTTTGGCACAGGATATATTAGACCAGAAGCATATACCTGTCAAAATTGACAGTGTGTAATCTCCTTGATGCATGAGTTTTGGGTTTATTAATTCCTTATCCTTCTGAGCTATCCAAAACGACTATATAAGCTATCAATGCATTTTCATTTTAATGTGCATCGTCCGCCAAACAGGCTTGAAAAGGTCGCCTGATGAATTATGCAGTGTGGTTTAGCGCCTATATTTTCAAATCTATTTCCTTTCACATACTGTCCTAAACTTTCATTAAGACAGTTTGAACAAAATATATTTATAGTGACACTGTTGTCTACATTGAAATCGCAATCTCCATTTAAATAATTACTATCGCCCGCGCGATCAATGTTCGTTTAAATAATGAATAATTTGGACAATTGTAGACTTTATAATGTGCACAAGATAAATAATTATATATATTCTGTCTTTCCAAAATTGGAATCCTGAATCGTACGGTATTAAAGATATGGTTGCACGATCCTTATCTACACGTTATTGACTTCGAATTTCTGAGAGCACGGAATTTTCACTAGCTGGACAACATGATGTCGGTACTGTGCCTTATTCATGAGTTGAAGCTTTTTTAGCTGAATGAAATTGTGGGATCTGTCAGTTTTGTGCAGTACTCTTAAAGACATCCACTATTCCAATGCCAAACTTATTAATCAGTATTTTTTCATTGTATTTTCATTCACTCCCACCGAGTGCAGCAAGGACGCTTTCTACGTCGATCTAAGTTCCCTCCTGAGTAGGAGAAAAAGTTCAAATATAGTCCTAGTTATGTATTAGTTACATACTCAGGTTAAGCACTTAAATGATGCACAATTTCATTAGGATAGCCAACACATTTTATGCCAAATGTGTAACAATAATAGAGTGCATCTTATGGATATTAAAATAGTCATTACTCCATAAAGCACCCTTCAGCTTGAGAGGAATTTGTGTAGTTAAGTAACTTTGATAGCAATTAGTTATAGTTCGTTTGGTTGTATCTTGAACCGTCGTTCGTTTTGGAACAAGTACAGTGATTCGATCCGTGTTAACATTTGTTAAAAAAATTACTCTCACATTTGCCTGAAAGGTAATTAAAGTAAGCTCCTAATTGATATTCGCAAACTAAAACTACAGTAATATGAAAATTTTCTAAAAGAAAATTTAACTGGTCTTGGTAATGTAAATTCAATAGTGCTGTGGACAAAAGTAAGATCCGCTAGGCAAAATGCATGTAATATTTTATGTCGGTTCTCTGAACAGATTCTAGAAATAGGCATCAACGTACTGCTAGTCTGGCTTGTATATATATTAGTTACTAGCTAAAGCACAGCCTAGAAGCTGATTCTAAATCTTACGTTCGCATCAGGTATCATGTGATATGTTTCAAAATTTTGTGCAGTAGGTCCGAGTAAACTAGAAATAAGTAAAACAGTACATGTTTGTAAGAGTATATCTTATAACCGATAAAACATGTCATCTTGATCTGCGAAAAGAATATTTCAAATAGAAATTTCCTTTGGCATCTGTATCACTCCCGACCTCCGAAAGTATGCGCGTATCGGCAATGCATAACGCTAATCTCTTACTTCAGTCAGATTTTGAAATATGGAGTGCAATGTTACCTCTTAACTGTCATAATCTGCAGATCCCGATGAATAACCATTCTTATTTCTGGATGCTTATGACAATTGGTAACGAATTGACTGCTACTGTATTGAATGAAGAGAAAATTTCAGTTTCTTGGGGCGAATCGAGAAGAACAGTCCAGTTTCCCATTTGGAACGAGTTATATTGCACATAACTTTGCCTCGAGGCAATTACTCGAGCATCAACATGCATGTAACTGTCTTTCTACACTCCAATGTTGCGTTTGTGTTAGTGGATCGCAACATTCTATTTGATATTCTATCGCAATTTTTTTCTTTGTTGCTTAAGAAGAACTTCACTGACATTTATCGTCTCATTAGGTTGTAGAATGAGCTATTGCACAACTTTACGATTACATTTTATTATTATTATATCCTTTCCTTATTTTTTTCAAATAGTGGATTTTTAGCTTTTGCATGCTGTTCGTGTTGAAGTTATGGATGATTATTGTCAATTATATGTAATTATTTCTACATCAGGGAAACAAGTAAGGCACATACTGTATATATCAAGGGTAATTACAAGATTTGGGTTGCCAAATACATTGGTTTTGGAAAATAACAGCCGTTCTATGTAACCGCTATTTCAGTTGATGATCTATATGCAGACCGTGGTCGACATTTTCTATCAAATTTCCGTAACGGTTATAATGATATTTGATTAATCATATGCTATTATGTTCTGGGCTTTAAAAATCTAATATATATGCATTTATGAATCAGGTATGATATAATTTATAACACGTTGGTTCATGTATTACCATCAGGAGATAAAAGTCAGCATGAATTATTGTTAGCATAATTTAGTATTAGACATGACGTACCTAGTAACGAGTATATTCATATAGGGCCAGAAGTATACGCGAAAGTCAATGGAGAAGAAGGCGTAATCTCATGAACGCATGCATGTTGGGCTTACTAGCGATTCATCAGTATAAGCCTACGCTATGACTCAAATAAAATATTTATTTGGCCATACAAGTTTTGACAGCTTGGCAGAGCCTTCTAATCTTACTTTACTTTACTGCGGCTGACTCCTTTTGGAGGATAAGCCGGCTCCATGACATTTCATGGAGTTTCTTGGGAATTTGGTACAAGTGGTGTCCCCTCACCACTCGGCTTTTTGGTCGAGGACGCACCTCTAGCCTTTGCACATCCAAGCGCAGTCTGCAAGGCAGCAGTAAGTTACATGGTTGCCGGTGGCTGTTGAGAGCTCATTCGCCATTCGGAAGTACGGGGTACTGTCCAGGAGTCCATGTAATCCTGTGGCTGTTGAACCCTTTTGTGGCGGGGAACACACGCCGAGTCATGGTGCCGTCGTCGGGCTCATGTGGTATTTTATAGGAGATCCACACATGTGTATTAAAGAAGTAACTAGTTATTCTATATCTATTCTTATATAATAAGACTTCCTGACCACTGAAATAAACTCTAATACTGCTTTAATACATAAATATAAAGTCGATTGCGTCTTCCAACTGTTTTATGTTTATTAACTAAAACTAAAGTGAGCATTGAACGCATGTGTATATAAGATTGCATATTGTTTTTATGCTGCTTATGGCATATAGCATTTATATTTTGTGTTTGGCCTGACTTGGTGAAAATTTGCGATATCTCTGATGGTGTACCAGCAAAAGAGGATACCAAATACCAGACTAATCATTAATAGCTTCAATGATTGAAGGAAATCTAAAATAACGACGGTGAAATGAGCGGAATACACGGTCGTTTACACGATCTTTGAAAACTGTTTTAAACTGATAGATTCCCAGCACTGTATGGTAATTATTATCCAATATTGCAAAATTTTATTATTAATGCAGCTGACTCTCTAATCGAGTATTATTTAATGCAATACAGAATTTCATCTGTAACTTAAAATTACTTTCGCAGAAAGTTTTTTTGTGAATGACTCATTGTTTTACCACTTAAATTGTTTAAAAGCATTATAGTTAATAACAAAACATTGTAATGTGCTTCCGATTATAATAATTTATTTCAACAGTTTCGTATTTTGTAAAATATTTTATTACTAGATGACCTGTGGTGGTACAGAAAGTATAATGCTGGCTTGTTTAGCCTGTCGAGACTTGGCGTATGAAAAAGGGATAAAGGAGCCCGTCATGTAAGAAAGCCAGCTTGTTTAATTTTAAAAGTCATTCGCAAATTTTGTCAAGCGAACGTCGATATATCAAGCATTTATCTTTTGATACTAAAACAAAAAGTCTAATATATTATGTTCCGGTATTACGGACAATAGCCACGATATATTTGGTCAAGAAATGTGGGACAGCTGGATGGTACTATCTTTTGTATACGAATTTGTATTCAAGGAGAAGTAACTTAATTTAAAGTCCAACTGTCTCGCATTTTTAGATCAAATATGTAGTCCTATAGTGGGTAGTACCTGCTCCTACTGGTGAGTTGCTGGTAAGAAACATTGAGCTGTTTCAGATGACTATTACTACACAACATTAAACCAGGATAATATACCGATATTTCACTGCCCAAAAACCATAAAATACGTAGTTATGTGTGGGCTCATAATGAACAACAGGTCGCCCATTCCTACTAGGAGGTTAAGAATGTTAGCCCGATTTTACTGCTTTTGTCTGTCAGGTATGTGAAATTAATGACTTTGAATCATTACCAGTAAAGCCAAACGCACCAAAAATGGACACAGAATAAAACAGCTGTCAAATCCCGGCTTTGGTAATGGTAACTTGTCGGCGGTTTGTGCTGTTTTAATGGAAATATTACATGTAACTGTGTTAACTTTTTATTAATTTACAATCGTTTTAAAATGAAACTAATGCTGGTCTACCATAGCAATAGAATTTTACGTAATGACAACCGGTGGTATGTAGCTAGTTATATTGTTAGTGCTATATTGAACGCAATCGATACTAATAGGCTCCAACAATCCTTTTCCTGATGTTCCATTCAGTTCAGCCAAAGTCTGTCATCATTTGCGAGTCATACTTACAAGCTTTATGTGAAGTAAAATATAAGGCGACTAAAAATGCTGCTTTTTAATTTCGAGGCTCTTTAAAAGCCATCGTTTGTCCTTACTTAACAATTAAATACTGTTTGTTGCGGAGAATTAATATTGTCCCTATTGCTGCCGTCTTTTTTCTTGTTAATGTGATTCTGTGTAACGCTTTGATTCTTTGGCCAAGACCCTAGGCTTCATTGATGCTCGGTTTACAGAAGAATGATCTCTACTTGTGTATATGTGTGTATGCAGGTATGTAAGTGAACATGTATTTATGCATGCGTGCATGTCTGTATTAGTATAAATAACTTTAATTAATTAAAATATTGTATACACTCAGTAGAGCCAATGTGATTCAGAATTAGATAATCTTTTTCCAGCAACTGTTTTAATATCAATATTTTTAGTGCATTTACAGCCCTTAATTTTCGATTGTTCTCATTTTGTAACTCTCTGCTATAGCTATGGAATCAGTTCAGTCTCTACGATACTAGAAAATTAGAATACTCCTTAATGTGCCATTTGGTCTAAGTACGCAGAAAAGAAGACTTTATATACCAAAGTGACCGAATCACATATATAGTGCGGTAATTTTGCAATCGAGTATTGACACAAAGGCATTGCTTAACTAGAGATGTATAGATTCGCGTGTAGAATGCGATCATGGCAAAAATATGACTCTTTGAATTGGTATTCTATTGAGTTTTTGGGCATGAGCGAAGTTATGATATTGCAGTGATTGTCAGTCTCCTATTATGTTGATGGGAACTCGCCAGAGAGCGGATTAATGTCAACCATGTAGATGGAATGATGCAATGTCACCATGCCAAGATAAACAACATTCTTGTAGGTAAAGAGAGTTTCTTTTCTGTTCAGTTTACTAAAAACAAGACACAATGTGCATAATACTTCAAGGGAACTCATCTGATTGGACTCCTTTAACTGAAGCCGCTAGTGTAATCAACGTGTCCATGACACGACGAGTAATATGCTTAAACAAGTGTTAGCTTGTCCGCCGACAGTCTGTTAGCGTCAAGGCCTTTCATCGCGCACCAGCTACTACTACATGAAAATTTTGCAGTGAGGCTCGTGAGCTTTGTTAGGATTCTCTGCTAGCCACGCATTGAATGAAGATCAAAACTAGACGCATTTTGTCAATTAATTTAAAACACCATCGACGTGTAACTATTTATTGACTTTGTTTGCACAGATCTCACATATTTGCAGTGTTCATTATGTACAGAGACTACGGATTTTGAAATCTCTTCAATTTGCCTCATTATTAAAATCATGGTTTGCGATATTTATACTTGATCACTATCGAAACTACTTTTAATTAAGGAACAACAAAACCACTGGACTTGGTGGTCTTGCGTCTGGACTATATACGTTTGGAGGAATAGACTTGCAAACGGATTTGAATGAGTTTTTTATAACGGTTTCTCGGTGGAAATACTTTCCATCTTAGTGGAAATTGCCGTTTTGGTTAATATTTAAATCAGGACGTCTCAAGCACCAACACTATCTTTTGCCACAGAAATCATGTTTAACAAGTGAAGCATTCCAGGATAACTTAGGCAGGATTTAGATCGAGATTTGATTTTGTGCACCAAATTTAAAAACTTCGGCATATTTTCGAAATATGCCATCAATATCTGCAGATTACTGGCTATTTTTCGGGCCTACATAGCTGCTTTAGATTCCGCGGTGTGCATGCTAGTATATGCACCTGTGCTTAGCGCCAGCTAAACTAACTCGACGGTTTGCGATCTAAGCGAACTATTTAAGATTGTCTCTGGCGTCTAACAAGGTTGTGTTTTTGCTCTAAACTTGTTCAATTATTTTCACTTGCGGTATTTTTCTGCTACATTCCCAGGATTGGGAATCGGTGGTGAGTGAAATCTTTCTAGTTTTAAAACGAGCTACCAATGTTGCAATGTTTGCGGAAAAAGAAGACTTGCTCCATAGGGTTCTAAAATTTCCTCTTTTTTGTTTTCTAAGGCTTGTTTTCTCGAAGACCATCATTATAGTTGATTTTCTCGGATGCCTAAGATTTTGTTAAACTGCACACTTCCTATTTTAAACGAATTCGTCTGTCTAAGCTGCCTGGTCAAACCGGGCAGATAGGGTTCTGCGAGATCTCTATATGTATTAGCCTAACAAGAATACCTCATGTAAAATATATTGTCGATTAAAGCAATCATTGTTTGGGCAGTTTTATAAATAAATGCGTTCGTTTTATTTGATTCTGGAGATAGTTGACTGATTATTGGACGTCAACGAGCTATATACGGCCGATCTTAAATTTTCTATAAATACCATTTAAACATCCTGCTTGCTAGGCAACCGAGACATTTCCGGTTGGTGGCTGGATTCGTCTAAAAGACAGGCAATCTCCATGGCGAGTGACGTAAATTTTGGTTTACTTTATGCTGTGTTATCATCATGAGTTTCATAATTACGGGCAGCAATACATAAGTCGTTAGCAATTGTTGCTTCTGTGCCATATAATTATGAGAAGAAAAAAATACTAAAATAAAGAAAATTACAATAGAGTAAAAAATTGTAATTTAGACTAAAATTACTTTTAAAGGGGAGATTCCTGATAGGGAGTATCTATTTAATATGAGCATATTTACCCAAATGAATGATGCAAACTAGATCAATACACAAAATCATTATAGCCGAGTCAGCTTTAAGGAAAGGCAACATCGACAATACAGCAATATCTATGGGCACAACTTGAAAATATATTGATGCACAAGTTCCGCACTTGCTGGCAGCGCTGTCTGTTTGCCATGTATTACCAAATATATATGCATAGTTGGGTGTAGGACGTAGTCCGAGCTCCTACTGACGAGAAGCCAGTAACCACGGGACGTATACTAACATTGACACGTCTTACTGGTTCTATAAGAAATTGTTCTTCGCATGTAAAAATACACAAATGGATTTTCATTTATCAGTACACGTATTTAAACAGAAATCTTTGTAAACTTTTCGGACTTGACTGTTTAAAACTTCTAAATAGTGAATGTATTGTTACTCCGATGTGATTTTTTAATTCAAATTTTCCCCTTTACTATGAAAATAAAATTTCCTATCATATAACCCATCCATTTTTATATCCAATTTAATGAGTTGAAAAGTGCAATTAATCTAAATGTTTTTAAATAATATTTACAGGTTGATATTTGAGATGTTACATTTATTTTTTGGATATATCTTAATTGTTCGTTAGCTCTAAACTGCTTATGACATTTTCGAAGTTCTTTACATAGTTACGCATATATCTCAAGGTTCTTCACATTTAATTAATGTTGTTAGAATCCTGTTTTTTTGTAAATTAGTTTAATTTTCACCTCGGTACGACATGCTTAATGTATACCGGCGATTATTGTATGGTTACTCTGTTTGATACGCATTAACTTCTTTGTATTACTTTTGTTTTGACTATACATGTCTCCGTTGTTAACGCGTGTCTTCTAAAAACTCCAATTGACATTCAAGAATTGCGCCGAAGTCTGCACATGCTGCTTTTGAGAAGGTGAGCAATTAACTATTGCAATGGTCTTGCTTGGTATTGTATTTGAGATCAGAAGCATCTTTAAAAAAAGTATATTCTATATATATATATATATATATATATATATATATATATATATATATATATATATATATATATATATATATAAGCAAAATATGCCATAATAACACAAATTAAACTAATGTTTTAATGGTTCATTTTTAAATATAAAACGCCATGGGAGATTAGTAGGGATACTTAATATCAAAATTGACCTCGTCGAGAGTCCAGGTAAAATGAAGGCTGTCCATAAATGATGGTATGAAAAATTAATTACTTTCAGTACGTAGCTCCCATGTAATAGGAATCAAATGATACATGGGATCCTACTAATGAGTTGCCAACATGCATGTAAAGCATGTGTTAATTGTTTATTTACGGTGTATAAGTATTTTCTACCCGTTTATGTTGTGACATAGCTGTTGTCTCACAAAATATCATAAAAACAACTTTGTTTTAAATTGTGATACTTGCTAATGTATTTAGATTCTAGCAGGCTTCTGCAGTTGAAGTGAAATTTTTATATAACATGACTGAAGTTGAATTATTTCGCAACAAGGACACTACCTCCTTATCTGTAACAGACTTCTCGAGCGGTGGTAACACTTACTAGAATTTTTATTACTTTTTCATCGGATCTCATAAGAAGCTTAATAAATTAATCTGTATTGTTGTATTCATTTTTTTTCATTTTCTATTTATGCCTATAAAACCATCCAGTTAATGAGGCGTTTTTATGATCATAGTGATTTCTTGATTTGTTAATATTTCTGTTTTATTTCATAAATAGTTGAAAAAAATAGGAAATTTATTCATCCAAATAATCATTAATTTGTGGCTTCTGCCATCATACTTCAAATTAACAATTTTGTTTGATAATTCTTAAATTTTTACTTATTGAAACTGAATGTAAAATTTCAATATTTTGAAAAACATTACGATTTTACTGAAAGGTACATTTTTTTAAAAAAAATCGTATAATTTCAATAATTCTGAATAGAGAAATTAATATATTTTCTTTTTTACTTCTAGGCAGCTCATTATTTTCGAATGGGACTTATTCAACTGGACATTGATTGGAAAACCGGTACATTTGATTTAGCTGATATGGAGGATGCCATAACTTCTAACACTTGTCTCGTAAGTTTTGTTTAATAAACAACTATTACAAATTATACTTTTTAATTAAACGAACATTGGTTGCGCGGGTGATGACAACAATTATTATAATCAAGGTTGCGGTCTTGATATAAACACCTGACCCATTAATTACTTACATATGTCAGTATAAACTAAGAATTGTATAGTATAGAAAAGGCAATTCATCCAGTAGACCGGTTTCGTCCTTATTGGGAACTCATCAAGTACTGGCCAGAATTTGCTGCGGACAGGATACGAACCTGGGCACGTCTGCTTCGGAATCTGGTGCTCTAACCACTGAGCTATCCTGCCGCACACTACACTACACACAATTTTCAGTTATATACTAAATAATGTAACTTGGTTAGTCTATTTTTCCTTTAGGTGGAGTTCATATGGGCATCCATTTAGACCCAAAGTTCCAAATAACCATCCCCAATCTGTCATTACTGAACAGACACCACACTAATTATATAAATGTTCATTTCAATACCACTTCATTTCTGATTATTAAGATGTCATCAACGTATCACTGTTATGTATGGCAGTACATGATGAGTTCCCAATAAGGACGAAACCGGTCTACTGGATGAATTGCCTTTCTACACTATACAATTCTTAGTTTATACTGACATATGTAAGTAATTAATGGGTCAGGTGTTTATATCAAGACCGCAACCTTGATTATACTAATTATACTTTCTACTGTAGCAATTGATGCAAAACGATACCAGTAAGGCATATTGGATTTCATATATTTTTTGTGAATATAGTTAACGAACGGCCTTAAACTTAAAATGAAATCCTTAATTTCAATCCTTTGAAGTATTATACGGAAATCGTTTGGCACACTATGTAATTATGCAGCCGCATGTATGTATGTATGTAGTTATGTATATATGTGTGTACGCATGCATTGCCGAACGTATGGATATATGTATATTTGTATGTACGTACGTAGTTATATATTTATACATGCGTGCATGTGTATGTATACATATATTTATGGATGTACGCATGTGTTTGCATAAATATATGCGTGTATATATGCGGGTATGTGTGTATGGATCGATGGATGGATGGACAGAGGAGGAATGTATGTATGTATTTATGAATGTATGTCTGAATGTTTGCAGGTATATAAGTATGCATGTATACTTGCACGTATGTATGCATAGATGTATGCCTGTAAGTGTACACATAAGTATGTATGTAGATATATTTGTATATATGTCTGCATGTATGTATGTATGTGGGTATGTATGTATGTATATATGTATGTATGTATGTATGTATGTAGTATGTATGTATGTATGCATGTATGTATGTATGTATGTATGTATGTATGTATGTATGTATGTATGTATGTATGTATGTATGTATGTATGTATGTATGTATGTATGTATGTGCGTATGTATGTATGTATGTATGTATGTATGTATGTATGTATGTATGTATGTATGTATGTATGTATGTATGTATGTATGTATGTATGTATGCATGTATGTATGTGTATGTATGTATGTATGTATGTATGCATGTTTGTATTGATATATGTACGCATGTATCTATGTATGCATATATGTGTGTATGTATGATGTATTTTCAATTAAAGAAATCTGTATTCATTAATGTATTGAAGTTTTCCTGTGCCTTGACTGTTCAGCATATAATTATATTATTTTCTTTTTCAGCAAGCTTTCTTAGGTAATTTCCTTTTGACGCTTTCCTGAAAAATATATTTATATTCGTTACTTGATTGTAATTAATCTGTTAGCTGATGCTTTTTTACTGTAGAAGTTTCAACAATCCAAGGTAAACGTTTTTTCGAGTTGGGTTAAGAAGAGGAAAACAAAATTGCAGGTAAATATGGACATATTCATAAATGTGATCTTGAAATCCATTCAAAGGAGACTATATAAAATTTATTGCGATGACGAACGATGCATATCAATAGTCAGTAGTAACAGAACAACAAGATTAACTAGGGAATCTACTGAAATTAAATCTATCGATGACATTATGAATTAAATAGTAGCGGCGAAATCGCTAATTTATTGGGATTGTTTTGAATGCATATCGTTATGCAGTCGTAACGGCACAACGAGATTAATCATGGAACCTATTGAATTTACGTCGTGAGAAAATATTATAAAGAGCCAGTGTTGATGAAGTCGCTAAGCTTTGTTATGAACGTAGCACCAGATAATAGTCTGAAGCATCGTCTACATGAATTAGAACAGTAAACTATGAGTATGATACGATTCAGAATATTGAATAATGTTTGGCCTATAGGTGATTAACAAAGTACTACTTGTTGATCAATTATAGGACTATTTAAAGTTCTATCATTTACATTTTCATTCTTCATTTCTTGTTTACTTATTTTATGTGTAACACTTTATAACTGAAATATTTTCGTCAATTATTACCTTGCACTGTAATATTACCAGGATCTTTCTTTTGGTACGTAATTTATTATATAAATTTAATTTAGTTAAGCATTTTTTCTTTATGTACACATTAAACTTTCAATACAATTTATTATAGTTGTCCCCCTCCTTTACTATTCATTATTAAACTTAGGCAGACTAGTCGATGCAGTTCGTGGGCAAGCTACATACGTAGACATACACACCTACAAATAACTAATCTTAACATTTATACTGACACGTGTAGAGTGCTATTGGCATTCAATCTTTATAGTATCACTCCGGATGGTTAGACATGTTTATTAAACTAAATACCTAACAGTTGTAGATGCGCGCACACTTACGCTTTTCTAGTGAAATGTCAGTAATTGTTATCATGCTGATTTAACGAAATTTTACCATTATTTAATTACTTGTCTGCATTTTCCTTGATTGGCGATTGATTAATAATGATACTTAACCATGTGTATCGAAGTATATTCACTAGGAATGGGCGACCTAGTACATTTTCACAGCCCACACATAACTTTGCAGCAGTGAAGCATAAGTTTGTTTGGCTGGTGTAACGCTGTTTCGAAAAAGAAGAAGTGTCGAAGTATCTCAGGATAAAATGTAGACTCGAAATTGTTTAACCTCGAACAGCATAGCAAGGGGTGGGTCATTCGATAGGTCTGGTCAATTTATTTTTTCTTATTGTACGTCATGTGACTCTTTGTAGTTTATCTAGGCTCAGCAAATCGTCTGTTTATGGAAAATGTGCACGTGTGCTATTCGAACAGATGCTTTTTCTTTATATTTTAATATTAGCTCTGCATTTTCCGTCTGTGCGTTTTTGGCGACAATGATACTGATTATGCTTTTTTGCGAAGACGACAGGCTTGTATTGTTTTAGCGATAAATCTGCTTGGTGTACGTTGTTCTGCCTATCAGACTTTGTTGCAAACTTTTCATCATGGTAACGTGTGTGCTGGCGTGGGTTGCTACGCTTACTGAATATACGTGTTCCTTTTACTTATTTTTGTCTAGTCAAATACTATATTGTTTTATTATTTGGCTAATGTATCGGCTGTAGTTACAGGTGACCCAACAGAAACGTAATCTGCCCTGATGGCTTTATAAAAGTTGTTATCAGTTCTTACAATTGAGTTAAGATTAAAGACAAATAGAGAGCCTGGATGCTATTGCCATAACCATTTTATGAGGATAGCTCCATTAGTCATTCAGTCTTCACCTAGCTTGACATTGGTATTGCCGTTAAGCTTTCATGCGTGAACGCCGACAAAGCACTAATGCAACATCAAAAAAATCTTATTTTTCATGTGTATAGCAGCCGGATGTTCTTGCATACGCATTCATAACTACAAAATTAAGGTAATTACGGGCAACTTAGCATAACTACGAACGTGAATAATTAGATCTCATATCAAGAACGACACTGACTATCAGAAAGGCCACAAAACTGCTTGGGTTACTGTCGAATGAAAAAGAAAGAGGGATATGATTTT
Source organism: Eudiplozoon nipponicum (assembly GCA_029291075.1). Lineage (NCBI taxonomy): Eukaryota > Metazoa > Platyhelminthes > Monogenea > Mazocraeidea > Diplozoidae > Eudiplozoon > Eudiplozoon nipponicum. The sequence continues at coordinate 133,200 of JAQBSW010000976.1, read as the reverse complement.
CATAAATTCTTTGCCTCAATGAGATGTTGCAAAGTACTTCTCATCTTCCGAAAGAAAACCATTTGAACACCGCTTTTGTCCAGATTGTCAGTCTTGAAACACTGGCTGGCTTTTAAGAACTCAAATCATACGTTGTCTCAAATAGTTGGAACCAGTCAGTAACCGCGCGGCCAAATTGCATGTCGTCAAAATTACGCAACGTAGTTGCAAAGACTTGCTCGCCGCTGTTAAGACTAACAATATTAATTCTTTAAATCCAGTTTGCGAGCTTGAAGTAAACACCAATCCTATTGTATTTAACCAGTCGTCGAACAACATGAGAAAACTACCGTCAGTCGCAACGCACTGACGTGTTTCGACCTTCAGAATTCTATTTCCAAGCATATCTGATGCCAAAGCCATCTATTTCCTCAGTATAATCATAGATAGAAACCACTCATCATTCCTCATACTTACAAGTTATTCAAGAATTCTCCTTAATAAATGCAATTATGATGTTAAATTCACTTTTACCCTTTGATATTTCACGTAAGACTATTAAGCTACGATAGGCCGTACATTGGGATGTTTTATCACAAATTCCCAAAACTCCAGAAACACACTAAAATGTACTGCCCTGCATGTATTAGTTATGTAAATGATTTTATTGATCCTAAATGAATATGTTGAAAAAAAATTAATAGATTAGTGATTTTCGACGTTCATATTATTAATACTAAATGCTAGTGCGAATCCCTGCTGTCTAGCGCTATCTCATTTTGCCAAATGTGAAATTTGATACCCAATTTATCTTACAAAATAAAGGAAATCAGTTCTATAAGTGCCGATGTCAATAACTGGCGATGCTCAAAACGACTTTATCAGAAAAATGATATTCCGAATGTTTGTTGACTCAAACATCGATGATAAAGCAATGAAGCCGTATCCAACCAAAGGTAGATATATATTGTTATACCTTTTGAATGGAATGCAGAAACTGAAATATTTACTCCAAGAATTGAAAAAGTTGTGACTTCTGGAATATTTAATACAAAAGTCTTGTTTGGTTATACAAAAAAACGCATGTTATACTTTAATGTATTGGACAGGCTTCCTTCAATTGAACAGTCGAACATTTTCTATTTATACAAATACCATAGCTGACTAGTGTGCTTTGGGAGCCGTACTAGTCAATTAATAAATAAGCGAATTCAAGTGTATTTAAGTCTTAAAACAGTTGGCATTAGGTAAAACTTTACCAAAATAGCTGAGCACAGTTTTCTTTAAAAATCACAAAACACCAAGCGGATTTCCAGATGGTCTTCATAGCAAAAATGAAAAGGAAATGTGCATAGTGTGAAGCTGTTGTATGAAACATCCTTAAACGTAAACTAAATAAAAAACAACTTTTGTAAATGATATGAATATAAACTAGCGTAATTTTTTACGTGTGCGGGATTCAGATTGTACGTTTCTCGTTTTGTGTTTGAGTTTAGTCCAACTTTACCCTTGTAACTTTCTGAAAACTTGACTAAACAAAGTAATATATATAACAAACAAGTTTAGTTATGGCGAAAGGAAAATGATTTTTTAGACAGTGTTATATTTACCTGATTTATAAAAAGTTTATACTTCAGTACATTATGTACTTTTAGAATCAGTTATCTTTCATGCAGACCTCATTTCTAAAGAAACAAAATTTCAGTTCTTTTCTACGCCTCAGAGGCATGGGAAATGACCCATTTTGACTACTACCACGTGGAGAGTTTTTTGAAGCAATGTATTGGTTCGGTTTGGTTTGTTGCACAGTCAGGTGAGCAATGAAATGCATTGATCAAGTGGCGGGTAACTCCATCTGGCCTCTCCGCGATGCGTCATCGACGTCACATCTGGTTACACGACGCTTTTTTACCTAGTCTAAGTAATTGTCCAGGACGGTAACTTGGGTCTTAATTGTCTATGCTCAATTGTGAGTAAACGAGTGCCATATGGTTGATTTGAAAAAGCGCCTTTCCACTGAATCGATAGAGAACCAGCAGAGACATACAATAGGCGTATAATGGTTTGATTTTTACACTGTTACTAAAGTGTTGACTATCAAATCCGTTTTGGTCTTGTTCATAGTATCCTGATCGTTAACGACAGGCTTTGTGAGATCTGACAGCAGCAGCATGAGTAACGTTTTCATGAGATGGACGATTCTATCCCTTTCGTACTGGCTTAGTTATCGACACTTTTGCTAGATTCTGCTGCTTGAGAGACTATATTTTAGTAAGCGGTTTCGACTAACTTGTGCAGTTATGTTTATCGGTAGACTTTGAAGATGATGCTATTTGTCTGGCACTAAACCAGCAAAGGCTGTCACTATTTTTACAATGGCGAAAATATGCACATTACTAAGGAGGGAGTGTAAACTTTCCATTTTGTTATACTTGCCTTGTGGTTAGTGCATTTCCGAACAATAGGGTGGGTGGGTGAGAAGGCGGTAGATGAGGTGAAGGATTGAGGTGGGAGATGGAGGGGAAGTCACGGGAAATGAGAGGTAGTGAGAGATGGATTTTTATCTCATTATAAAAAAGATTAATGATATTGAGTCTTTCATTTTAATGTTGAGACTATGATGAAGGGATTGATTTCCTTACTTTCCTTTAATCCAGGTCTTTTTAAGTTTCCTAAAATGTATGTGGAGAAAGGTGAAAGCTTGCATTAATTTTTTGTACCTACGAAAAATTTTGGCTATTCACAATAATGGCGATTTTTATTTTGTTCTTTATGCAGCTTGTTGGATCTGCTCCCGGATTTCCGCATGGAGTAGTGGATCCTATTGAGGAAATATCCAATGTAAGTTGTCACGTTTTTGCTCTTTTTTGACGTTTAATTAAAATTTCTTTGCATTTCAATTTGAATATTTGGATTAACTTCTGTGATAATATGTTGAGCTAGTGCTGGATAGAATCTGGCCTTTGAAATCTTTTACATAAACCGACATTTTTTATTTAAACAACCACATATTTTAAAGTTCTTTTCATTTTTTATTGCAAGTTCTTTACGGGAATTTCCCTCTTATTTATCTAAGTTTGGAACATATGAAGACTGTTTAAAAATTAATTTCGAATAACATGTATTATCGCATATTGCGTCTCATCACTCACTCACTTTGTTTAGAATACCAAAAGGCCATTAATTAAATGTTTACACTTATCGTTATCGGCATAATTACAATGAATTTAATGGTTAAATGACAAAGTTTATTGCAAAACTTGGTTGATTGAAATTACCTGATCTGCGTTTTGACTAACGCAGTTTTTTAGTAGTTCTCTTTCTTTAACAAAATATTTAGATTTATTAAGGAGAAAAAACCAAACTAAGTTAGATGTTAACTTCTCTTTTGCACGCAGATGATTTTAAATGCCTTGAGGATTTCAGTGATAAAGCCCGTAAGAGAGAAATAAAAAAGTCAGAATTAGAAATCATAGAAAACTAGCTGATTTGTGAATTTATAGACCCCAAGAAAGTGGTTATTTAATTGGGATTAATAGAACAGGTAAGCCTATAAAAAATGGATCTTATGAGGGATCGAGTTGAACTACTTAACAGTTATTTAAAAATGGCTATTTCTAATTAAAGATCGGTTAGAAATGAGGTAATTATAGAGGCTTTCCAAACGGACCAACTTATTTTAGATAATGATAGGATGAAATTTTAAATAGACGTTGACTCAAAGGTTTGAACAAACCAAGAGGATAAAGTTAAGCCTAACAATGAAATTAAACGTCTCGGAAAGGAGTTTGTATCAGATAATGTTATATGATTTTAATTGTAAATTTTTAAAGATTGCTTAAACAAGGCGAGCGAGATGGAGAGCACTGCGTTTAAATAGATAAGTTTCTCTTTTCAACCTATAAATAAGCACACCGCAAAACGCGTGTTTTCTTCCACTTGAATTATGTATTATTTTCTGGAGGTAAATTTCTTTGCGGAAAAAAACTTTTCTGGTTTGAATAATTGCACAACCGTGTGTGTGTATATATAGACTGGTCCTTTGATGTGCACTTTTGCATTTATAAAAATGAAACTGGTCCTTGATTTGGCATATTTGATTTCAACTTTTCTATACTCTATACCCATTGCGCCGATAAAGAATGGTAATGTTCATTTATTTCAGATAAGAGTAGCGCTTAATTTTGATTAATCAATCAATTTTATCTGAAATAATAATTTTTGTTTCAATAGGTAAAAAATTGGGCGCGCACACACAAAATTCGATACGATTTTTCATTTTGCTTCTGTGTACTTCGCCCACATATGTTATTTTGTGAACGCCATATACACTCAATATATGATGGTCCAGCCATAAAATAAATGTCTTTGTTTACAATATTGATGATTTGGATGTCTAATGTAGTTGTCAAGATTCAGGTAATTTCAAATTTGCGGTGCAATTAATGAAGTGCATCGTAATCTCTTTTCAATTATCGCAAAATAGAATTAGGTTCGAATATTTTAAAAACTACTGAATGCAATTTGAACACTTTCAACAGTATCTTAAGTTTCGGGCTTATTGGTGACTCATCAGTAGGGGTCTCCTGGACAGTACCCCGTACTCCGAATGGCGAATGAGCTCTCAACAGCCACCGGCAACCATGCAACTTACTGCTGCCTTGCAGTCTGCGCTTGGATGTGCAAAGCTAGAGGTGCGTCCTCGATCAAAAAGCCGAGTGGTGAGGGGACATCACTTGTACCAAATTCCCGAGAAACTCCATGAAATGTCACAAATACCGTTCATGCTACGGCGTCCCCGGCAAGCGACGCGCTCTGTATCAGCGCGAAAACACCTATTTATTTCGGGTGTTGGAATGTTTGATGTTCCGAAATGGCTGCCAACCGCCCGGCATGGAGAGGTATAATCCGGGATTTCTATGGAGCCGGCTTATCCTCCAAAAGGAGTCAGCCGCAGTAAAGTAAAGTAAGTAAGGGGTCGGTATTATGCAACATACCTATTATATATTTTGATGAGGCATATTGACCAATTGGATAGTAAAATCACCTTTAATCTATTTAACTTCAGCAAATCCATCTGCTCATGATCTACATAAGATATACTTTGCGGTAACCATGACATCATTATATATATATATATATATATATATATATATATATATATATATATATATATATATATATATATATGTGTGTGTGTGTGTGTGTGTGTGTGTGTGTGTGCAATTGTGTATTAGTTGTTGCGCAGCTAGTAATAAATTATTTAAAATATTAACAAAAGGATAAACCAAAGTCTGCATGAACGGAAAGCGTAATCTCGTGCACTTTCGTCTCGTGCTTACTGACGAATCGTCAGCAGGAGCAGGAATTACGTCATTAATTCACTGTTTATTTGGCTGAGGAATGTGGGACAATTGGACGGTACAATCTCCTGTGAATTATGTTACTACAGAAAATCCATACTCTCTGGCTTTGATCGATATAAGTTATTACATTTTGAAATAATCATGACCTCATTCGTTTAAATATACATTAGTTAGATGCTTTTTGTTGAGGAGAACTAATATGTATGATATTGGGTATTGGGTGTTTCGCACCTTGTAAAAAATTAGACAAATACACCCAGAGGGACAAATCAAAGTGAGGATAAACGGAATTTATAATCTCATGTGCACAGTCAGTCTCTTATAAGTCATTCTCCGTGATAATTTTTTTCATTCTTTTGATCAATTGCTTTTTACTATGTTTATTCTACCACACATACGAAAATTTGCATCCAGAAAGGAAAAAGTTGCGTGTCCGGTGACGGCCACAGGGCACCAGATCAGGATTTACTTTTTGGATGAATGTTTTCGGCGTGGCAAGGAAGAGTGTGTGTATGCTTTTGTGTGTGCCTGTGGATAATGGCCATTTATTTCGAGAATACTAAACTTCGCTCTACAATCTTTTCATTTATATACATTCTGGGTTTTCATTTGATTATGTGGATGGCAACAAATATGACTCGGTTTTACTTCTGTTTCTTGTTTTGGCTGATTGGTAAGTGTGTATGCGTTTGTATCTGTATGTGTGCCTGTTTGCATGTAAAGGTCATTCTCGCTGTATTGCAAAGTGATGTCTGGGATCTGGTCATTCTTGTATTGATGGCTTGAGAGTTAACCAACTGTTACGTGTACGAATCTTATTCTCTAGAGTGTAGTTCTTCCTTTCACTTCGTGCAATTTTGTTTTCTCCACTTGACAATAGTGCAGATGCGGTGTGCTGTGTTGAATGTTCATATTGCTTTGAAATTTCTGTCTCCGTATTTGGAGCTGTTTCTTCCCTTCTGTTTGTTGCCAATAGGATCAAATGTTTGTTGAGTCTGGTCGACGGGTATTTGGTCTTGCCTGGATGCTAGTAAATTGTTGTTGGGTTTTGTGATACGTAGCCAGTCGATTAGAATACCATGTTGATGGAACTATTGAATATTCAGACAAGGTGTTTGTTGTTTTATATAAGGGACTTCATAAATATATAATTTTTTTTGATTTTGCTTTATGTAGAATTGAGAAATTGGTTAATCGACTGGGTGCCCCGTTTCCAATATATGATCGGAAATAGCTATTGGCCATTATCCAATTTGTTTTAATGTTTTTATTCTAATAAGAAATATATATATATATATATATATATATATATATATATATATATATATATATATATAATATAGGGAATATACGCATTGCATTTCAGTACTGTTTATTAATTCCAAAATAAGTAATCGATAAAGATACAGCTCAAAATTCTTTGAAAATGTCTTTGATTGGTATAAATCGCAGCTTTTAGCTAACAACGTAGTTTTGTAAGTGATGAACATTATCATCTTAAAACTTGCTGTAGTAAATGTGTTTAATATTGCGAAAGGTTTTCTAGACTTCTTCATATCGTTGAACTTTAGGCAGACTTGCATTCTTTGTGGAGCAATGTAAATCGATTTTTATACTGTGACCTTGCGTGACGTTTTGAATAACCTAACACTGCCAACAATAATTTGTAGTATATAAATATTTTTTCACTGATTTCATTTTGTTATAGACTGAAATATTGTTTTCAACTGTAATAGTGATTTGACATACTTTATTTGTTGGTGTGCTTTTCAGTTCGTTCCTGGTTTTGATTAAATCATACTTGTGCTCTATTTTCAGCTTTGACTTTAGGTTCATTTTCATTAGCTCTTTTTAATGTGATAACTTTCTTAAAGAAATTTCTATTTAAATTAGAATAGTTTTACTTTTACGTGCATTCTCCAAAATTGATTTGTGTTATCATTAACGGATTAAAGATAACCTCTTTAGGCTATCGACGATAATGTTATGTAGGGAAATTTTTGAAAAATTATTCGTGTCTAGGATTGCATTCTTAATTATATACTAGTTGTGGCGAAGAACTACTATATATGCAGTTTTGTATTAGGCCTTGCGAAATTAATAACAAATTAGTCAAATATGTCTAGACGGATAACACAAAGATAGCATAAGCGGAAATATAATCTCGTACAAATTGGTTTTGTACCTACTGTCGAATCATCAGTAGAAGTCGGTATTACACCCTTTGCCTACTATATATTTGATTGTTCACAAGATTATACTTTCCGTTAATGCCGTCTTTGTTCTATCTTTCTGATCTTATTTGAACTTATTTGATGCCAGGTGAGCTACACCTATTACACAATTTCATATATATTAGTTTTTAAAACAAACTTCGTGTTAAATAAAGAAGTGAAGGTATCATTGTTATACTGCCACTTTAAGCTCTTTCTAGATCTTTTGTATTTTTCAAACATGTCTAGTGTACCATCTATGTGAATTGGTGCAATTATAAACAGAATTTCACCGACCAGTAAATAATTTTATATATATACATATATATATATATATATATATATATATAAACCATGTTGTATATTAGTTGTGTAAAATTATAAATACTTGTTATAACATAGCATAAGTTTCTAAACTCATTTTTATAATGAACATTTCGGAATGTAATATGGAAATAGGTTAGATAGCTCCTTTACATTATCCAATAAAAACATAGAGCAACGAATCGTGCAAAGTTAAACGTAATCATGTACTTCACCATTCTTTAAATCAAGATTCAAGTAAACAGCAATCATCATCAGAGAGAGAGAGAGAGAGAGAGAGAGAGAGAGAGAGAGAGAGAGAGAGAGACAGAGAGAGAGAGAGAGAGAGAGAGAGAGAGAGAGAGAGAGAGAGAGAGAGAGAGAGAGAGAGAGAGAGAGAGAGAGAGAGAGAGAGAGAGAGAGAGAGAGAGAGAGAGAGAGAGAGAGAGAGAGAGAGAGAGAGAGAGAGAGAGAGAGAGAGAGAGAGAGAGAGAGAGAGAGAGAGGGTAGAGAGAGAGAGAGAGAGAGAGAGAGAGAGAGAGAGAGAGAGAAGGAATACCTTGCTACTATGAGTAAATTTATCAGGATAACTCACACAAATGAGGCAAACTAAACCTCTCCACAACACCATTATGGCCAAGTTAGCATTCGGGCAAGGCGACAGCAACACAGCTTCCTTGTGGATTTCACCGTATCACGTCATAAACAAACCGAACCTCGCAGCTAACTTTGCCCTACTAAGAAAAGAAAGTTACGAAGATGATTCTACTATACATCTGCAACAAGATCGCCACTGAGCTCGATTCGCTGCCATATCGCTAATGGTTTCTAACCAAGAACTGTGATGTGCACGAGGACCCCATCCCGGCAGACGAGTGGATCCTATACTATCCAATTTGGATGTAAGTGACTTTAATTGTTTCTGCCATGTCAAAATCTGCCCACCTTGTTTCTTACGCCAATTTGGTGCTGGATGAGAGAACAGAGCTCTATTGGGCAATCGAAATGAGGGCATACGCAAAACGTGACCGAGCCAACGAAGTTGATGGAGCCTTATTTGTTTTTCTAACGACGAGCACTTATTGTCAGATCCAAAAATACGTCTACGGATGTCAACGTTAGTTATTCGTTGTTGGTAACCAACATGTGCTATACTTCTCAAACAACGATGATCGAATGCCTGTAAGCGTCTCAGATCATCAACTCTAAGAGGCCAAGTTTCACTACCGTATAGTAAGACTGCGCGTACAGATGCATTGTAAACACGACTTTTAAGACAAAGTGAAATATTCGTGTTTCTCCATAAATGACGAAGGTTCGAGAAAGCTACTCTAGCTTTCGCGATCCGTATTCTCACCTCGTCGGACATATTGCCTACTTTATTGATAGAGCTCACAAGATATGTAAACCTGTCGACTATGTCAAGATCTTCATTCTGCAGTCGCAACGTTGGAGTGAGTGGTGGGGGATCCTGTAACAGTATCTTACATTTAGAGGGTCCGAATTTTATACCGAAAGACGGAACAACGTTTGCTAATCTATTTAAGGTGGTCTGGGCAGCATGTTGATTGTCGAATAATAGTACGATATCGTCCGCATAGTTAAGATCGACTAGTTTATCTCCCGGGAGAACTTCAACTCCAGCTTCCTGAATGTGTGGGAGAGTGTTGTTCATAATAGCATCGATTACAAAATTAAACAAAAATGGGGAAAGTGGACAACCTTGACGAACACCACTGCTGGTTGTAAAGTTATGCGTTAATTCGTTGTAGACCTTAACGCGACCAGAAGTATTTGTGTAGAGAGCTCGTATAATATTAACAAATTTTGTGGGCACACCGCTTTTCGACAAGATATGGAATAAAACATTGCGATCCACCGAATCAAATGCACCCTTGAAGTCTAGAAAGACGACTATTGTGGAACGGTGATATAAATGTCTCTGTTCGAGAACTTGCCTTAACGTAAAAATATTATCTATACAACCTCGTCCTGCGCGGAATCCGGCCTGTTCTTCTCTTGTATGTGATTCGCGTGAAGCGCTAAGACGACGTAGGATAATCGAAGCAAATAACCTTGATCCCATTTTATTTAACCAGTCGTCGAACAACATAACACAACTGATTAAATACAATGGCATTGGTGTTCACTTGAAGCTCGCAAACGTGATTTAAAGAATTGTTACCACCACTCGCGCAATCAATTATTGTTTAAATGTACTTCACTAGTTTATATTCACTTCGTGTTTATATTTATTGTTCAAATGCGAGTAGTAAACAGGGAAAAATTCGAAAGCATCTTTTAGTAGAGCGTAGTCAATTGTCTAAAAGAAATGTTATATGTATTTTATCCAACAGAAAATAAATATCTGTTCAAAGGAATTTCTGTGCCATACGCGTTCAAAACATTCATATTAGTAAATGGTTTGCCCAAATGATATATTTAGGCAGGAATTATGAATAAAGAATAACAAGCAAATCGCCATGCCGCATCAAACCAAACTACTATTATTTAAATTAAGATTGCGATCTTGCTATGTATGTTTATGTGTACGTATAAACGCTTACTAATATAAACTAAGCATTGTATAGTATAGTGAAGAGTGGGTTATAAGGACGAAATCGGTCTACTCTATGAATGTTTCTTTTCTACATCATAAACTGCCTAATTTATAAAAACAAATGTGTGTATATAATGTGTCAGTTGTTTAAATTCGAAGCAGATCTGACCAGTTTTGAGCCCTGTTTGCGGCAAATTCTTGACAGTACGTGATGAGTTTTCAATATGAACGATACCAGTCTATCAGATGAATTGCTTTTACTACACTATACAGTGCTAAGTTTATACTGAGAAATGTATGTATTTAATGGGTCAGGTTTTATATTAAGATTGCAACTTTGATTAAAGTGATGGTTATCACCGCCCACGCAACAAACGATCGTTATAATCAAACGTCTACATGTGTAATTGCCGTGTTTTATATTCGTTATAATGCCATTGGCATTCGGAAGCCTAAGACAAATATGAAGTTTTCTTTTACGGCGAAAATGCTTGCTAAACGTAGACACATCTGCAATTGAGCAACTAAATATATTTTAAGTTCACATATACTGTACATAGGACTGCCTGAGTTCTAAAAAAACAAATTCACGATTATTTTATAAAATGGTACGCTATGCGGACAACACATTCGCATTAGCTGAGCACACTGTTTAAACAGGTAAATCCTAAAGTAGGTATATATGTAGGTAATTTTAAGTAATAAAAGTATCTGCTTACTACGGAAGACTTCATTCTATTCTAAAGTATATCTTGTTACTATGAGTAGCCAGTTGCATTTAGATGTTATTTAAATACATTTTTCGGAATTTTAATAGACAAATTCCATTTAAGTCGCACAGCAAACAAAACCTATCTACTCACGCGTTTCGACATTCCAGCGTAATCGTCAGAGCACCACAGAAAGCTTATTATATATATATATATATATATATATATATATATATATATATATAAATACCGTATTAATCAGATCCTCCACGCATAAAACACAGTACTTTAATAATTATTGTTTTCTAAATTATTACTTTTGTCGTTATTATTACTTCTAAAAAAATTTTCCTTGGTTTTAAAATGTTATTACTTCAATAAATGGTTATATTTTTGTGAAGCAACAGTATTGTTATCAGTCATGATGATAAAGAAGCATCAGTATATTATGTAGCTTTAATATTGGGTAGTATTAGGTATTGTTATAATACTGTAAGAGAGTTATTTTCTCTATGTTGCATTCCGATTTCACACTTTCAATTCCATCTACTTATTAATTACATGTTACTGATTATTACTTACCAACTATTAGCACAAAAACGAAACATGAATTACGCATTTGTTCTCTGTAATTCGTAGTTCGTAGTGCTTCAGGATTCTCAGAGTTCTACATACAATAGAATTTTTCCAGTAACCTTGAGTACCGAAAAAAGAGCCCTAGACACTGCATTCGGATAAGCATGTATGCTGGGATTTTGGCGTCAGCAGAGTTTCGAGGAGACTTGATTATTGCAGTCTTATGGATATAGGCACTTCTAAGTGCCACTGCGCAAGAAATCTGTATCTCCGTTTATGTCATGCAGTATTATTAAAAAAGAAAATTCTTTGATCAGAGCTAAAACTCTGATCATTCATTTACACGTAAATTTGGGCAACAGAAGTAAACATCTTATTCCGACCTGCTCTGTTTGAAGCTGGCAATTGACCGTTGATTTCGATATCCAGGGTCTTGTTTTTAGAAATATCCTTACTTATCCGGATTCCCTGATCGGCACACTCAACTGTACTGATAGTTAAAACACACTTTACAATTAGAAAAATAGCCTTGAGATCAAAATCAATAAAAGAATTCTTGAAATAGGGTTCTAGCCATCTCTTTAGGCCTATATGGGCAGGTTTTTATTGGAATTATATGTAACGTTCTGACAGAACAAATAGGTTACGCATTAGGCATTTGTAAGAGATTTCATTTAAATACATGGTCTTTAGTATTGTTAATTTAAGCATTAAAATCCTACTTTAAAATCAATGTAACGTTGAGGCCATTCTGTTAAGATCCTTTTTATATTCGTCTTTTTAAAAATATAATCGATTGGGATTTGAAAGGTTTGCCAAATGTTTTAAAAACATTTTCATCTGTGATTTATCGACACATACTTGTAGCAATTGAGTGTGGTAAAAGGTAATGTCAACATTCGAACTGGTTTGTTCTGTTATTAATATATGCTTAATTTTATACAGCTTGGCATAAAGCACAAAATTCCAGTTCATGTGGATTGCTGTCTCGGTGGCTTTATTCTACCCTTCATGAATAAAGCAGGATTCGAGATGAAGCCCTTTGACTTTGGCCTACGTGGCGTCACAAGCATATCCTGCGATACACACAAGGTAAATCATTTGTTCTTAACTGCGATTTTGTTGTTCATTTTTAATCATTTGTCTTACAGAATCCGATGTTTGTGCCCATTAGTATGCAGTTCTTGTTCTGACTCATCACTTGTCGGCATTGGGTATACATTCAGAAGAATTCATTTATATTTCAATAATGCACAACATTTTTGGATAGCAATGTGAACATTTAAGCTATGTGTGGATTATTTGATTGTATTAGTCTTAAAAGTTGGTATAATTTTCTAGCGTGGATGTACCGAATAGAGGCAAACTTTAAAATAACCTTATATTTGCTTTCATAAAATGCTGCTGTACTCCAACCAATGCTTTTTTTTCCAACATTTCGGCTTTCCGTTGCAAAAACTTTCTTCCAAATCCGTTCACCACAAGCAGCCTAGACAAGTAAGAAATGAAGGAAAAAAAGTTTGTTCACACAGTTTCCTTTGTATTTTCTGGTAGATTGCACAACTATTAGTGACATCATATTTGCGTCAGATATTTTAGAAGGGTTGCGTAGTGCTGGCGTAACAATGATAATAACCACGATTAGCGATCGTGGGTTCTCGCTTTGCGCTATCAATTTCGCAAAGATCCGATCGGTGCCCATTTCCAAGTACGCATCAAGTTCGTCTTCGTGGTGGCTAGGTGCTGATTCGTCATTTTCCTCGGAAGGTTTCAACATCATTCATGCTAACCACTGGAAATGAGGAACGATCTAATCTTCTTTGACTAGCAACGTTTCGGATCGGCATTTCCCGTTACATCATCAGGCATCAAATTACAAACAGTCAAAATACTCACACATTTCGGAGATATAATAATGGATAATTGTATAAGTTATTGAATCATACTTTATATATATATATATATATATATAATGATTTAGTTTTTTTTTTTTTTTTTTTTTTTTTTTTTTTTTTTTTTTTTTTTTTTTTTTTTTTTTTTTTTTTTTTTTTTTTTTTTTTTTTTTTTTTTTTTTTTTTTTTTCGATCCGATTTGTTTGCATCCGCTGTCTTCCTGATTTCCCCCCCATAATTTTCGATATCCGGATACGGATATCTTTTTAAATGGAAAGCTCATATCATACTAAGTTGACAATCAATATGTCAACAATCTAGTTTGTTGGCTTATTCAATTTTGAATTGTAGTACCATTGAAGTCATATCACAAGTGTCCGATGCTTTCTCATATGCTCCATATATATATATATATATATATATATATATATATATATATATATATATATATAGACTTTTTTTATTAAGACCACCTGAAATATAAATAACTGTTTCGAAAGTAGGTTACCACATTTGTTTAAATCTGCTATTATGAATATGTTAATTGTGTGCGATTAAAGGCCTGATGATGGAACGAGAAACGCCGATCTGAAACGTTATCAATCAAGATTAGATTAGGTTGTACCTCATTACCGGTGGTTAGAATGAACGATGTTGAAGCCTTCGGAGTTAATGTACCAATCGGCGCCCAGCCACCATGAAGGCGAACTCGATGCCTACATGAAAATGACGATCATTCGGATCTTTGCGAAACGGATAGTGCAAAGCAAAAATCCACTATCGTCAATCGTGGTAATCATCAATTATTAGTGACGTTTCAGTAAATAAACGCGAGCGTGTGTGAGCACTTATTAATATTATATGTTAAATGCTTAAACGCAGATAAATGAACTGCTACGGTTTTGATGAGTCAGTCTGATAATAAAGGGATAACATTTAAAAAAACCAATGATTGCGCGTGTGGTTGTAACAATTATTCAAATCATTTTTGCGGAAACACCAATCTTATTATATTTAACCAGTCGTCGTACTTTCCATATATATGATTGTGGTTTGAGCCTCGCTGGTCAGTTTGCCATAGTACTCTGACAATGATCATGGAAGGCCTAAACGAGTTAATCCGTGTGACTGGCGGTAGTTTTTCTATGTTGTTTGACGGCTGGTTAAATACGATGGGATTGGTGCTTACTTTAAGCTGGCAAGCTTAATTCGAATAATTGTTACCACCACTTGCAAAAAATTAGTTTTCCTAACTGCATAGAAATTGTGCATCCGACATTTCCAGTCACGTTCAATTTGTGCAAGACTACTAGAGGTGAGAGCCGCATATCTAATTTTAATTTCCATATATATGCAATGCGGTTTAATCCTCGCTAGTCAGTTTGCCGTCGTACTCTGGTGATGATAATGGAAGATCGAAACGCGACAATATGTATGGCTGACGGTAGTTTTGTTATGTTCGACTACTTGAGGAATGCAATGGGATTGGTGTTTACTTGAAGCTCGCAAACTTGATTTAAATAAAAGGAATAAAATGTTTTAGCAGTTTAATAATATTGCTGTATACAATTAAATTACAAATGACTCACCAGATAGATTACATTGGCAAGTAAAATTATCCATCAGTAATATGACTGTTAGTGACCCATTAATTTCTTACATATGTCAGTATAAACTAAGAATTGTATAGTGTAGAAAAGGCAATTTTTTTTTTTTTTTTTTTTTTTTTTTTTTTTTTTTTTTTTTTTTTTTTTTTTTTTTTTTTTTTTTTTTTTTTTTTTTTTTTTTTTTTTTTTTTTTTTTTTTGAGCTCATTCGCCATTCGGAAGTACGGGGTACTGTCCAGGAGTCCATGTAATCCTGTGGCTGTTGAACCATTTTGTGGCGGGGAACACACGCCGAGTCATGGTGCCGTCGTCGGGCTCATGTGGTATTTATAGGAGATCCGATTGCCGGTCGGAAATCCACCACGCCCTGGTGACACCACCGCCATAGCCCCATTAGCCCATGCACGATCAGCCATCGAGACATGGTTGACACCGTCGTACCACGTTGAGGAGGGGATGGACTTTACGACGGTTATTGATATATCTGCTATTTGTAATTGTAACAGGGCTGAATTTCCACCAGTTTAGTCCAACAAGTTATAGAAGCAATCGAACCACAAGACCACAACGGTAAGTTTCAGTAAACGCACGATATCATGAGCTTTGTGGATTGTAAAATAATGTTGGAGCGCAACGGTTCTGTCCGAGTACTCAACGATGTGTCGTGTTCGTCACATCAGGTTAAGTAACACGTTGTGTTTGCTTCGGCACTATTCTAGACACACGATCAGGCCACGAAGCTAATTCCGGCATTAAAAAGTCATTGATCGCGCGGGTGGTGACAAATACTATTAAAATGTAATTTGCGAGTTTGCTATATACACCAATCTTATTTTATCTCACCAGTCGCATAATATGGAAACGCTATCGGCGATAAATGGGGCCACAGAAGATTTACACCAAAAAAATGTGGTCGTGATGTTGGTCTCGAGAACACCCAGCACCGTATCTTCATTAACCATGACGCAATGGTGAGAAAATTCCTACAGGTTTCTTGAAAGAAACAGTGGAGTCGCGTGATATATTCTACTCTATAAGCTCGGACTGAACATGAGCCCACTATGTTGAAGACCAATATTTTAGCTTACTGATTTATGTCATTACCTGTTATTTTAATAACTTGATTAATTTATTGATGTTGCAATTACGCCTATCTAGTCTTCCTCAATCCTTTAGCTAAGTAAGATTTAATCAATACCTTTTTACGAAACTTTTCAGGCAGTCCTCCTGGAGCCCTTATTGCCACATGTTGGGCATCTATGTTGTATTATGGGGAAAATGGTTACATCGCTTCTGCTAAAAGAATTTGTACTACAACTCGATACATTGCAAGAAGGTGAGCGTGCGTTTATCGAGTTTTTTTATTTGTGGACATTTTTACGGTTTAGTTTTATTTTGCTGAGTTGTAAATCTAATATCGTTATGCATTATACACAGCCGATGGAACTTAATACGGTGCTATGAAACAATTTTCCGGCCAAATATCAAAATAACCCATGCTTGCATATTGTTTTACTAATAGAGCAGTTGTTAATTCATTTTCTGTATATAAAAGTCTCTTTTATGACTAATCCATTTTGGTTTTAGAGCGGGAGAAAAATTGTACACGGTATAGAGTATTTTTTATTTTTTCAGACTATCTCAAATACCGAATATTCGAGTTATTGGCACGCCTAAAGTGTGTGTTGTGGCGTTTACTTCCGATGTCTTTGATATCTATCGTCTCAGCCAAATAGCCTCATCAAAGACCTCCGCTGACGAGTATGGATTGTCATCAGCATGGTCGCTGAATGTCCTGCAACATCCAAATTGTTTGCATTTTTGTATTACAGAGCGCCACACAAAACCTGGCTTAGCTGATCGTTTTATCAGTGATGTTAAAACTCTGGCATCTGTCTTGTCTGAAGATCCTAAGGGTCCTGCTCGAGGAATGGTAAGTTAATCTATCATGCGATACGTCATGATTAACCTAAATCAGGTGATTTATCATCAGATATGTCAGTCTCATCACACGGCTTCTTGCCGTTGATTATTAATTCAACATCCGTGTGTTTTTTAGGCTGACACGAGAAGGCTTCTTCATTGGTCCTTCTTTTCCGTCAGATATTCGCTGTTTATTGCTTACTTGTGTGCCTCTTGATTGGAGAGAATACGGCACAGTGTGGAAAAATGACAAATTTGTTGAATATTTGTATCTGGTTACGAAAGCACTTGTCAACCACTGTTGTTCGAACCGTTTACCAGAATTTCCCCAGTTGCTCGGTGATCAAGATGACTTACTAACCATTTAAGACAGTGCTCTAGCGAAAGAAACTCGTTTTCTTTAAATAAATTTCACGAGGACTGTAAATCAACGTGCGTCACGTGGAAATGTTTAGCTAGAATTTTAACTGCAATTAATACCTTAAGGTCAGAGGTAGTGGCTTAAACAAAATTGAGTGTAAAAATTGATTTACAATATGCACAAACCGCGGTATTTTTCTTATCTATCTACTAATTTTCTGCCGAAAATGTTGATTATAGTAACATTTATGACTTAAGAGTTTTGAACTTGTGAAAATAGGGAAATGGCAGGCGGTTTTATAGTGGTTTGTATAACTTTGTATAACTTATCTTCAGTGTTGGCTGGGATTTTTCTAGGGCATCTAGAGAACACATCATTAATGAGTGACATAAGTAAATGTGCTCAATATATACGGTACGTGGATGATATATTTCTTGTACTTAAGAACAGGTCGCAGTCACGAACATTGCTCCAAAGTTTCAACAAAGCACATAAGAATAGCGGCTTCACGTCAGAGCACGAGAAAGATGACTGTCTGCCTTTCCTAGATGTACTATTAAAGAAAGAAACTAATGGTAAATTAAACAGAAGAATTTACCATAAACCAACATGGTCTGCACAGTATTTGAATTACAGCAGTTTTGTACCATTTCAATATAAATTATCAACAGTTCGTGGTTGCAATTAACGATTTAATGTCTAATGACTATCCCAAACAATTAATTGAATCAATTATTAAAAGGAAAATCAAACAGAAACAGACGTATTATGAGCCAGAACAGAAAACAGTCTACCTAAACATCCCATTTAGAGGGAATGCAGTTTCCCGAATGGCACAAAAGAAAGTTGAAGCAGCATTAACACACACATTTAATGCAGCTAAACTACGAGTGTTATTTAGGGTAACACACTTGTCGTTACCAGCAATGAAAGAGAAACAGCCGTTAATATCGACATCAAATATTATTTACCAATATACATGCGTAGTTTGTCGATCACCTTACGCTGGCCGATCGACCAGACGGTTAATTACTAGAATGAGAGAACATTGTAACTTAAACGCTTGTTTTAAATCAAATGGTGAATACGCGTCTGCAATTGGGTTTCTAGTGAAGTCGATAGACAGTGCCATAATAGTTGTAATTACTTGCCAGTGGTGATTAAAGCAGTTACGAATTCTCGACAGAAGCCGATCTCTGGTGTTACGAGTGCTCCAGGGCAGACAAATTTATTGACACTTGATAGTGGGGCGCCGTTCAGCACGATCGTAAACTTCGAGTCGAAACTAGATATAGCAACCGTTTTCGAAGACCTAAGCCTCAGAAAATACAAAATGGATACGCAGTTAATGGCTCTCTGAAGTTGTTCATTCTTTTACATTAAAAGGGCAGCATCAGTGTATGCGATATCATCAAGTTTTTTATCTCAGCCGAATTGCACTTCAGAGTGTTGTGCAATGACCTGAACAAAATCTGCATTGGAAATGAAACATTCTTGTGGAACATCTGAATCAATTGTAAGTAGTTCAGAAATACCTCCGAGGCATTATCATAATGCATTGCATGCTAGCAAATTATGTGCGCCTCAAATTCGGAAGCGGCCGACTAATGTAGAAATGCAACGGTGGCGATCCGCTGACAATTTTGGTGCTACTCCAGAGTGTAACTGATTAAATGAATTTCGTCTACGTATAGAATTCCTGGTATTGGCAGGATATTGTCGCCTTTTTCAGTATAGGTACCATAACGACACTCTTCCACTCATTTCGGACGGATTTCTCCATCCAGAAAGGGACATTACCTAGAGCATTTACTCAGAAAATTCATTGTCAAATATGACTGCATGTTTGTATTTAAATCTTGTAAAACACTCTAGGGGTCACTTTATCAGAAAACATGTTGCAATTTGGAAATACTTCTTCAGAATTTAGACGCGCTCGCACATATATTGCAGAATGATACACTTCGACTCTGCTTCAAAATGATTAACATCATTAAGATCGTGTTGTCTTTCAACTGTGTGTTCGTTAGAAAACTCCTTGTAAAGTTAACGGACTAGGACGCGATCTGCCCTAAGTTTCACCGCGGTTACTGTGTGGGACATAGCTTTTGTGTTATCAAAGATAGGGAACCCGTTCTCCGGTTTTATCGTAATGATAAACCGAGTTTTGGTTTGGCTTTTTATTCATAGTATTGACTAAGCATAAGACCGTGCGTTTCTTGAAGAGCGGTATTTAGTTCTGATTATCTCGGTCGAATCACTGTGAAATAATAAAATTACCCTGGACAGCAGACAACAATCGTCTGGCAACCTTGATTTTAATAATTGTTATCACCACCCGCGCAACCAATGTTCGTTGAATCGTCTGGCACATTTGAATGTGGTCAGTAGGTGAACGATGCAGCGAGAAAGATGTTTAAAAGCAAACAGGCACACGCGCAGACACAAACGCATACACACTTACTAATCAGCCAAAACAAGAAATACAAGTAAAACTGAGTCAGGTTTGTTGCCACTTACATAATCAAATGAAAACCAAGAATGCATATAAATGAAAGATTGTAGAGCGAAGTTTAGTAATCTCGAAATAAATGGCCATTATCCACTTTGATATTACTGTCCTTTCCTCCTAATAAGAAATATACTGTGTAATATTCGAAGACAATGGACATAATAAAGAATATATATATATATATATATATATATATATATATATATTATATATATATATATGCCTGAAAGATGGTACCTTGTTAATATTTGCATATTCCAGCTCACAGTCGACTTTTGTATGTTTTATGTAATTGTTTTTAGGCTGCTGTCTATGGCATGGCCCAGCTGATTCCGGATAGATCAATTGTGACAAGAATTGCTGCCAGCTATATTGACGCCTGCTACGCTACTCCTGATCCGGATGAGTAGGCCACTATCACTGAACACTTCTTGATTTATTTATATTTGAAAACATGAATATGCTCAATTACATTTTGTTCACGATCGTGACCTTATAAATACTTTGATTAGCTTTTGTGGCGCAAAGTGGATTCCGATAGCTACTGAACTTATCTCTTATGTTTTGACATCTAGTTTTAATTTTTGTTATTTTGCTCACTTTTTATCTGTGTACAGTATTAGGTTTAATGTCATTATTGCTATTGACTTTAAAGCCTAGAAAGACTGCAGGTTTGGTGACATACATCTCTCTAAAATGCACATTTTTCACTGTTGCGGTTTTTTATTCAGATTACACTGCGAAAATGATTAACGGCTTGATGCGGCAAAAAGAAACTAAAAATGGATTAACTACGGTAGCTTGACAAAATTCTTAGAATGATATGATCAATTAACTGTTTTTTAAATGTAACATAGGAGTTCGTTAAAACATTATAAAATATTGTCTCCATGTTCCGTTTTGGTGCACTAGAGTCTGTCAGCTTATTTCGTCTGCATGGGGCATTTCGATCACTGGATAAGGTTATCAAGGTAGCTGGCATTATGTTGAAAGATCCTCTCAATAGATGCTTATTGTTACTGAGACGGTAACCCGTGCATAGGTAGTTTCACCATGCAATTTATTAACTAACTGAGCAAGAATTTCGTTTACGATTGACAACATATGGCAGACGCGAATTTAGTTTTGTGGCGCGCTTAGCGGAAATCTTACAACAATTTGCGCCTTTAGTCATAATCATCATCCTTATCACAAAACTGCATTAGACCAGCATAAACCATCGGTACCGCGACTGCTACGTAACCACAAAATTCATACTTCACTGTATGCCCTACCTAGGAAACACTAGGTCGCCACTCTGTCAACTTATTCTAAATATTATAATGAAACTGGACGACACCATTAAAATATTGTATTTTCATTTATGCATTCAGGTCAACCTATTTAAAAATTATCTTTTAGCTAGTCTCCGTCCTGTTAGCACGATATTTCAAACAAAATCCTATGACTATATTCTAGTGTAAACTCATGAATGGCTTTAAGAATATTTTATACATTTTGTGTTGAATTTGTCGTTCTCCAAAGATTATGTGAAGTAGCTGAGTTTCATCAAAGAACCAACATGACATTGAAGATGCGTTTAAAAAAGAAACGGATTTTTAATTATTGCTTTAAAATTTTGTTTTTTCGATTATTGTCACTACGTGCATATGTCTTTGGGCGAAATATGTAAGTAGACACAATTTGTGCTAATTAACAATTTTTCGATATATTCTGCCTTAGAAAAATATGAAAATTAGACACCATGTTAGCACTAGCTTATACAATTTTGCGAGTTTGGTAAACTGACATTTAAAATCTTGCATACGCAGACACGGTTAAAGTGAAACTATTTTTTAACCTGTGAATTATCATGCACAGTTTTGCGCTCATTTGTTTTGATTGTAATTTAGCAAATCAATTTAGACCAGTTCTTATGGACTGACGAAACCATTCTGTTGACAACATAAATCAGGCAGTTTTCTAGTAGTTTTCATTCTTCAAGAAGCTTGCTTCATTAGTTTATTTAGTAAAACTGGTGAAGATGGACTAACTGAAGAAAGTTGCCGATAAAAGCACCTGAAATATCTTGTTGAATAAAGAAAACAACTGGAAAACTAACTGCTTTGGTTGAAATAAATATCAGGTAATTTCGATTAATCCAGTTTCGCAAAAATGTCTTAGTTTTATTGGTACAATAAATTGTTAGCAGGTAGGGTCTGGTTGCTAACGTATACAAGCTTCTATGGTCAACTGCTGAGCGTTGAAATAAAGGCTGCGTATAATATAGCGATGACGGTGTTCATGATTGCTTGTTGGGCGAACAAAATCCCATTAACTGAATTATTTCTAAAGTTCTGTGTTGGACGTTGATGTGTATTTTTTTCATTATATACGATTTCGATAACAATTATATTACTGTCAACGTAATGTAAGAGAAATCTTCTTGATGAATAATTTCTCATTAGTGCACCCACGTTCACGAAAAAAAAGCATAGCTATGAACAGATAGTTAATATCTCAAAAGAAATCGACAATGCTCATGACTTGGTTGTTCAAAAAGAGCATGCGTATTTATTGAGGTCCTACTATGTGTCTGTAGATTATTCCTTATTAGAAGAATGTATCTTTCGGACAAGCATACTCGTACCATTCTCGTGATAGCTGGCTTGATCACATTTTCGGCATGTTACATATATATGTGATGAATTAGAATAATTTTTAACGCAACTGATAAACCGTCATGCCACATGTAAATTCTATGACAACTTTTTCGATTCTGATACTAAATACAGATCCTTTAAGTATGTAAATTATTTATTTGCATACCTATGAACTACTTGGAAGAATTTGGTAGCATCCACTCGACACTTTCAAGATACTAATAAAGGCGATAACGATCAAAGTTTACATGGTTCTGCCCATTTCTCGAACGTACGGACAAAAATTCTTCAAATCATGTTTGCGAGCTTGAAGTAAAACACAAATCCAAATTTATTTAACCAGACGTCGAACAACAACAAAGCTGATGCGTTTCGACTTTCTATTATCATTATCAAAGTATGATGGCGAACTGACCAGCGAGGATCAAAGCAAAATTAGATATTCGTCTCTCACCTCTAGCAGTTACGCATATATTGTGTGTGTGAGGGAGAGAGAAAGAGAACGAGCTTGTTTTATTATATTTATAATATATAATCTTGAATAATTGACATCTTTGCTACGAAAAAAATGATCTACGTACCCATACTTTGTTTAAAATGCAAAGTAATTGGATTTAATCTTGAATATAAATGCGCACACGCTTAAAATATATAAATGAAGCATATCATATTAATCTATGTTATAAATAACACGGGGAAAAAAATTACTTCAGTTTAACATAATTAGCTATTACTGCTACCGAAAAGTTTTACAAGGTCTCTGATTATTGAATGCTTAATTGAATTGAAAGAAACGATTATCTGGTAGCAACTTTTCTTTTTGAATTAATTATATGTATGTGGCAGATAGAGGAAGATTGTATAGTGGAATAATGTTGAATAATAAACCTTCTTTTAGTATCTATTGTTGAAAACGCGTGGTTTGATTATGATTTTTTATTTACAATTTTGAAATATAAAAGTGAAGTAAATTATCTTATCATATCTATCTTTGCAACTTTGCACAGCAGACTTTCTATTTATTATATGACGTGTCGTTGCTTTTATTTACACACCCACAGGCAATCAGAATTTATAAACATTTCTTGTATCAGGGTTTGCTTGAATGTTTTAAGGTTAACATGTCCTGCATATTTTGATATTATAACTGGTTATGAGGTTACTTTCATAAGCCTCGGGTTCTCGAGTATGACATAGAGTGAGTTGTCCGGACAGATTTGATATATATATATATATATATATATATATATATATATAGCACGATACCACATAGGGACATTTGTATTCCTACATTTATAAAATTGTATTTACAGTCTGATAGATAAGTTTATTTTTGCTCATAATGCTAAATTAATAATAAACTCATTTTTTTAATCATGTCATTTCTCGAGAGCAGTCTACTTTGTTTATTTAAATAATTCCTTTACTTTTTTGATTAATTACTGACAATTTTGACTGGGTGCGGGCGTATTTAGGTTGAGCGAGATGTAATTCTTGGGACTAAACTGGATATGCCTACTTTGCATTAAAATCCCGTAACAATATTGGTGGTATTCTGGAACTTGTGAGATGGAATCCTTATTTGACAACAGTTTAGAATATTCGAAATAGTAATGCTCGTTCCAGACCTTCTCATTTTACTTGATGAGTACTGTAAAAATAAGCTAACAGTGATGTCAAAATACGGAAATACTGAGAATACCGAACAGCCGTCGAAGAACAAGTAGTGACGCACATTAGCAGGTCATATATATAACGTTAATCCAGTCCCAATTTATGCTTTAATACTTGCGCCTTCACTCTCATTTATCAAGTCCTATATGACCACACTTTGTGGTCATTTATGAGCATTTATAAAGTATTTTTAGCATCTTTTCATAGCGGAAACTGTAATCGAGTTTTTTATAACAAATTCAGTGTCATTTTTCGAAGGCTAGTATTTGAAATATCGCAGTTTTATTTAATATATATTTCTTTATTGACAGATGAAAAAAGAGTTGCATAACTGTTCACCAGTAATAATTATCCACAGGAGGCTTGTTTGTTCCTTAACATTTAGAAAAAGGTAGAGGAATAAGCAAGTTAAAATATTTCTTTAAATCAAGTTTGCGTGCTTGAAGTAAACACCAATCCCATTGTATTTAACCAGTTATGTTGTTCGATGACTGGTTAAATACAATGGGATTGGTGTTTACTTCAAGCACGCAAACTTGATTTAAAGAATTGTTACCACCACCCGCGCAATCAATTATTGTTTAAGTTAAAATATTTTTTTATGCAATTTAATTAAATTAGACTCGACATTTTGATTTATTTAGTCAAATATTTAGCTTGAATCTGATTGGCGGACTGTTCTCCATTAAACATATGAAAAATCAAATTAATAAGTCTTCTTCTGAGCGTTGTCAAATCGTTTAGGCAAATAAACTATATATATGCGTGTGTTTGTGTGTTTAAAACATTGCGTAATTCCTAAATGTTTTAAATTTAAACTGACATTTCAATTAAATGCTAATGGCAGATCTCTTAAACATGAACTGAGTGAACATAATGAATACGTTGATTGGTGATTTAGAAAAAACGTGAATATGAACTGATTAGAGAGAAAACTTAAATAAGTTCTATGTTACTTTCCGTTTTGCATGCGGATGATTTTAAATTTATAGAGTAATTTGCCGCTAGTGTACGTAATATATAGAGATTAAAAAGGTTCTGGTCAGACATGAAAGAAAGTTGGGAAATTTGGGCATCTATAGACAGACAATGGTTAATTTTATTCCTGCTGAAACTAATTGAGTGGTAAATCTTTCTATAATAAAATTTAATCACAATCAGCTGGAAATGCTTAATCGTGGTCTGAGTACAGCTATCCAAATTGAGAAATCACCAAAAAATGAGATAAATACTGAGGCTATTAAAATAACACAATTATTCTCAGACAAAGAATAAATCAGGTTTGAATTAGACATGCCCGCGACTGTGTTAATGCAAAAAGAGGAGGAATATAGACCAAATCAATTTGTTTGAAAGCAGATGAAGGAGGAGCGACGGTTCTGAAATATCAATATGATTATAATGATAAAATGTATGTACAGCTAGACAACATAGGGGTATACGCTAAAATTCATGAAGATCTTACTGCTAAGTTACAAGGAGAAGTTCAATTATTGGTCAATAGCATGATTGCTAAATGAGAATCCGATCAAGCGCATGGTAACGCTCTCATAAAAAATGATAAAGTCGCTCCCAGAGTGTATGGCTTAGTAAAGACACACTCCCCAACATATAAAATGTCTAAGTTTCTATGTCATAGAATAAGGAAATATTTGTACTTATTAGAACAAAAATTGATGAATTCATACCTGTTGTTGAGATTGTTGATAAATGCGATCTAAGTGCAAACGATAGATTGGCGAGATTTGGTGTCAATGTACACCAATAGACCAGTATCAAAAGTAATGGACAGTTTTCTGCGTTTCCCGGTTGATCCTCCGGTAAAATCATATTTATTTACTCAGGTATCCTTCTTAATTTCAATTCTAATCATCCATATAGGTTGAAAATCGGTATCTTAAGATCGATGAAAATTAGAAGCCTATGATTAACAGAAACGTAGGTAGATTGCGAGAAATATTCAGTGCTATTGGATATAATCTAAAGTTAATTGAAGCAGCTACGATGAGCATCATAAGTAAATGTAATTATGATTGGAAGTACGTGAAGTCAAATAAAGCAAAAGAGGATCGGAGGGTCCTGGTAATAGCTGACACCAAACCAAGTAGGAAAATAAAAATGATAGCAATGAAATAAAATATACGTTTTATTTTAAAACAGACCCTTACCCTGGGAATTAAACTTCCAAATAGGAAAAAATATAAACGTTAGACACACCAGGAGTATACGAAATTCAATGTGAGTGAAACCATCCGCCAAAATAAAATAAGACGAATGGAACATAAAACCGCATGCAAATATGGCCATGTTAATGGATCTGATTTGGTCATCATACAGCAGAGACAGGAGACAATTAATTCGGGTGGTAGCAGAAGTATACCAATGTGTGATCGATTAAAGAATCGATTGAGATTAAATCGAGAGGTGGCATTATGTATGAAATAGCCATAGAAAATTCACTAGTTCAGATTAGGAATACAGAATTAATTAATGATAGGAAGCGAAGGTTGCACGAATCGGAATCAGAAACTCGTTCAAGTAAAAGAATAAAAACACTAGATTGATATTAACTAACATGGGGCGTGGGGTGAGAAATTCAATGTCTCCCTATTTTTTTCCGCATTATCTTATAATTTCATCCTTGATTAATTATTAACTTACAATATCTATTAACTTAGATTCTTTTACTAGTGTAGCGCGTGGTGTACGCTTATCTAGTGAATCGCCAGATGTTAAATCGCTGTAATTTCAGTGAGATGAGTGTACATGTGCAGTAAATAATTACCCCTAAAACCAAAACAAACGACAACATACACACAGGCATGGCGTACGCTTATCTAGTGGGTAAACAGTATGTGCTATTAAATCACTAATTTCATTTCGATGAGTGTAAACATGCGGACACACACAAACACATTTCTGGCCAGTACATTATGAGTTCCCAATAAGGACGAAACCGGCCTACTGGATGAATTGCCTTTTCTACACTTTACAATTCTTAGTTTATAATGACATGTATGTAATTAATGGGTCAGGTGTTTATATCAAGACTGCAACCTTGATTATAATAATTGTTATCACCGCCCGCGCAACCAATGTTCGTTTAATTATATAAATTTGGCATACATTTAACTTGTTAAAAAAAAGTTATGCTTAAGAGATCTAACAATAAGTATAAATGGGACAGTTTTAACACAGTTTTCCAGTTGATTTAATAATAGTCAAATTGTTTGGGGGATGTGCTTGCCGTTGAAAAATCTTCCGAGACCGGAAGTCTAAATAATCGTATTCAAATTATACAGTCTTACGTAAGATGCAAACAAAAAATCTTAAGAGTAATCGCACTAGTGACGAAGAGAGATAACGAAACAGTTCAAGCAACATATGTGAAGAATTGAATAAAACAGCTAAATTTTATAGGTATAGCCAAAATAGCAGAAGGATGCAGACATTCGGCAGGCCAATGTAATCCTGCACCTTAAATTATGTAAGATAATAAATCGAAGATTCTTAACTGACAATCCTAAAATTTCCTAAATTTATACTTTTGCTCTTTGAAGTTATTGTGTCATATTGAATCATTTTTACACTTTTAATCAATTTCCTACGCATACACGTTTATCACACTTTTAAATTGACATCCACGCTAGAAACGCATGATTGTTGAACGATGTGTAAATGATGATCTTGATAGAAATCAATGGGTTATATTTCGAACTGTAGATTATAGAAATACACCTACTAGAAACTGAAAGTTAACATTGCAAGTACAAAATATATCCGTTTATTTTATTTGTTTAAAACGTATATATATCTTTTATATATATATATATATATATATAAATATTAAAAAAAAAATATATATATATAGTAAAAACTTCTATCAAAGAATCAATAAATGGTCAAGTGATGATAGCTCTTCTTTAAATCAATGTTGCAAGTTTGAGATAAGCATCGCAGATATGATTCTGCATTGAGGTTTGGTCGTCGTTATTCAGTATACCGTCGTGCACTGGGGACGACCATGAAAATTCGAAACGTGTTTTGCATTTGATTGACGGTAGTTTTGCTATACTTTTCGTCTGTTTAGTGACAATGGAGTAGGTATTTATCTCAAAATCTCAAACATCATTTAAAGGATATCTCATTGTGCAATTGCGCATTAGGTGTTGCCTACATAGTTCAAGTAGGCCTGAAGGATATACAAACAACGGAATGAGCGAAAGATTTAATATTATGTACACATGCGTTTTGCGCTTACTGGCGACTAATCAGTGGAAGCCGGTACTATACCCTATACTAACCGTAAATTTGGTCAAGAAATTTGATACATTGGGACAGTTCGATCTTATATTCGACTGTTTATTCGACAATGTGACCTAAAAGCAAACTCTTTATATATTATGTATACTGAGACTGCAAAATGATACCACCAAAATGGTTTTCAAAATGTCAACCCTGTATTGGGTGTCCAAAAGATAGGCGCATTTTGTCAATATTGACAATTACTACCATTTACAAATAATTTTTTCTCTTGCAAATCCACAGTCTGGCCCCGATCGATATCAATTATTACCATTTGTTGTAATCATGAAATCATTCAATTGAATATATAATAGTTATAAATCCTTTGTTTCTGAGAACGAATATAAAAATGTAACTCTGTATAAGGTTTTGCGTACTTCGTAAATAATTATTCAAAATACAAATAGCATCAGTCTAAATAATAAGCAAATTTACACATGTGTTTCGTGCATACTGGAAACTTATCAGATGGAGCTGGCACTTCGTCTTACACCAATTGTCTGGAAATACATCTTGTTGGGGTTTTGTAGAGGATCAGTATTTTGTAATCTTATTTGTTAGTACCGTGTGCAAGATTGGTATTTTGTAAACAATTCTGTTGGTATCATATTAAAATATTTGTGTTGATGCACTTTCCAGGTTCAGTACATATTATATATAGCTAGTTGACTTTGTTGTCGCATAATATGAAGTCAAATACATTGCTGTTTGAATTCACATTCCTTTATGAGATTTTACTGCGCAAATGTCACATATTTATTAACCAATTACCTATTTGGCAACATGCGCAGTACTGCCTCCTACTGATAAGTCTCCATTAAGCATGAAACTCATACTCACATGACATTATAAAGTTTTTTCATGCTGACATTGGTATATCCTTCTGGTGCTATTTAGTAACATATAATTAAGTACACATTGCCTAATAACAGTACACACATATATATTATATATATATATATATATATAAATATACTATATATAAAATGACAATTGAAGGATAGTTAGATTTTTGTCCTATGAAATTCCAAATAGGTTCCACCTGAAGGAAAATCTATCAAGAAACAATTTGATATGACTTCAAATTCCATATAGTATACGACATGGGTAGCACAGTGCACGTAATCGTATACTCTGAAACAAATGCACACTGATTTCAGTCTTGATTGATCGAGTTCCAAAATAGGACGAAATCGGTTACCTGGATAAATTGCATTTGTTACCGGACGCGGTATTAAGTTTATATTTAAGGCATATACATAAAAACAAGCCTGCCATCAAGCTTCAAATCAACATATATATATAAAAAAATATGCTTCATATAGTATAATTTTATGGCAAACCTCGATCCCCATACGATTAAAAGAAAAAGCACCATAAACAAAAAGAAACGGATATTAAAATGTTTATAAAATGCTACAACTCTGGCATAATTGTCATTACAGAACAAATTATATTTGTTGTGAGGCAAAAGATAAAGCAGGTAGACCTCCTTTTGTAATTTCCAGAAGTCATCGTGCAATGAGACTAGCTCATTAAATTATCTTAAACGGGAAATTATATACCAAGTAGATAACAAATTGGAGTTTGTCGACCACTCGACTGTTTAGATGACTTTTAAACGACAAATTTAAATTTTTTAATAAATATCTTCAATGTTCATATACAATTGGAAATTTCCTATTCATAGAGCATAGAAATGATTTATTCACAAACTTTACCATACTGTGGCAGCAGAAATTTTACACAATTTTAAATCACTATTCGCCCGAAAATAAAAACATAAAACTGGTCTAATTTAATTAAAATTACGCACAAAGCCATAACTGATCTAATTATTTAATAAAATATTTCGCTAAAGCGAAAAATGATTTGTCTAAAAATAATAACATGGTGTAGCACCGTTAGCAACCTAACAGTTACGCCAAAGTGAATTGTTACAATTTAGTTCATTGCATTTCTTTAGAATAGCCAAAAGACATCTTCCAAATCTGATTTTTTTACAAAAATATAATTAATTGTTTTCATGGGCCCAGGTAAAAGAATTTAGATTTTATTATATTAACTGATGAAAAGATAGTTCTGCTTATCTGATGAGACTTGCAATAAAATCTTATTAAACTCTGTTGGTATATTTTATAAAGAGTACTTTTCAAAGCGTCCTAAATCGTAATGAATTTCAATGTAATTTTAAATCTAGCCAGTTCAATATTTTTTCAGTGCATTACCTGTCTCTCTTTTGAATCTGCCATAATCTTATGGAATGTTTCTAAGATTTTCGTTTATTTATCCAAATTACTGTGCATAATATTCCATTTGTAATACTATTTTGATTAAGCCGGGTTAAAAGTTCTGAAACGACCACGGAAAAAGTTTGTTTATAGGTCAAATTTGACTATCAATTAAGCATTACCTAAACATGTATATATGAAAGGACAAAGATTTTAGTATGCTGCACAAAACGTTTCACGATTAGTCTAGAACTATGTCACATAATAAGTCGTGCCCGTCCACAATTCTAACAAAGACGACTGCAATTCTAGCGAATAGCAGACAGCGCGATTTGACTAAATTAGAACAAAGTTGGTGCGAATAATCGCACTTCTTTCTTACTGTAACAAGAAATCTGTTTCATCCGGATTTCATAAATATTATTTCATTTTAGTTATATTGCGTCAAAGAAAAACTACAATTTGAGCTTTCAATATAGTTCTGCTGTTTTAGGTGTTTCGAACCTAGTAATAAATTAGTTCATTTGTGACAAGAAGGAATAACAAAAGACAACATGAACAGAAAGTACAATCTCATGTACATTCGTTTCGTTTTTACTGGCGACTCATCATAAGGAGCCGGTATTACGCCCTTTAAACACTATATTTTTAGGTGAAGTATTTGGGATAATAGGACGGTACAATCTTCTAGACGAATGTGGAAACCTGCAGTAGTGAAGATAACATCATATAAAGTCTCGACAATGCGACTTCAACGATAACTCTGTATAATATATATACCGAGTCTGTAAAGGATACCAACACTATAGCTATTGTGTTAGTAACTGATACCAACATTATTGTACCGAAAAGGTACATGGTACTAATACTATGGTTGCCGAGTCGGTACATGGTACCAACATGAAGGACATCAATGTATGCTATAATTCACCGAAATTGAGAATTACAACTATTTCTGAACACCTGTTACTCCAGTAAATCTATAAACTCTGGCCTTGATCGATATCAATAATCACATTTCGCGGTAAGCATAACATAATTCAGTTAAATATATAACAGTAAAATACTGTTTGTTACGGAGAACTAATATATATGAAAGTATGTATTACGTGTTGAGAACCTAGTAACAAATTAATCCATTTATGACGAGAAGGATAAACCAAAGACAGCATGAACAGAAATTATAATCTCATATATTAGGTCTCCACAACAAACAGTATTTAAATGTTATATATTAAATTGAATGATTTTATGCTTTCGGCGAAATGTGATGATTGATATCGATCAAGGCCAGAGTGTATGGATTTACTGGAGTAACAGGTGTTCAGAAATTGTTGTATTTCTCCATTTCAGTGAACTATAGCATAAATTCATATCCATCAGTTTGGTACCATGTACCGGCTCGGAAACCATAGTGTTAGTATCCGGTACTCATCGATTTCAAAAAAGGTATCAGTTACTAACACAATAGCCATAGTGTTAGTATCCTTTACAGACTCGGTATATATATTATATAGTGTGAGTTAGCTTTGAAGTCGTATTGTCGTTGATTTCAGATTATGTTAGCTTCACTATTACAGGTTTACACATTCGTCTAGGAGATTGTACCGTCCTATTATTCCACATTCCTATACCAAAAATATAGTGGTTAAAGGGCGTAATACCGGCTGCTACTGATGAGACGCCACTAAGCACGAAACGAATATGCATGAGATTATACTTTCCGTTCATGCTGCCTTTGGTTTATCCTTCTGGTCACAACTGAACTAATTTGTTACTAGGTTCGCAAAACCTAATACATACTTGCATATATATTAGCTCTCGGCAACAAAACAGTATTTAACAGTTTTGCAGTTTGTTTTGTTGCATATTCGTTTCTACCTATTTTCGCTCATTTCATTGCTTGGATTGTGCAATTGATTCTTTTCAATATTTAAGATCATTAATCATTCCTCTTACTCCATGTGTAGTTAAACGGATCTGTTGGCTAATCTAATAGATAAAAATCAGATTCCAGATTGCTATTTTCGTAATTTTTTAGTTCTTTTCATTGTAGCAATATGTAATTTAGATATTAATTCATTGAAAATACAAATTTTTTGCCTATCACGTAAAGAAAATATGAAATTGAAACATAAAGCATCACTTAAAATAATTCTTTCTAAGATCATGAAAGTAACAAAAACCTGAGGTTTTGTTCTCTTTCCTGAATTTAATTTGAATGATCTCTTTTTACCAACTGCGCAATAAATGATTGCGCTATAAATTAATTCATTAGTTCAAAGGAAAGATAGTGATTTCGTCAAAAATAATTATTCCTAAAATGAGATGAAATGAATAACATTGTTCTTTATACTTATTTACGTATTAAAATTTAATTATCATTATCGCTTTCCCCACGAAGCTCTTAAATAAAACAAGTGAACAGTTTAGACCTCGTGGGATAAAATCAGAACAATGGTGAATGCCAAGCCAACACGCTATCTCCTAAATTGTAACCAGGTGAACGAAGACAGAAGAATTTAGAAAACCTTAATCATATTAGACTATTCGAAAAAACTATCGTCCACATTTAACAGCTAAATATCTTGGCCAGTCATTTTGTCTAAGACTCGCCCGGCGTAAAAGCTAAGAATTTCTGCTGTAAGGGGTCAAAAGTTTATTTTCATATGCCTTTAAGTAGAAACACACACATAAATGTTAATAAAGGTTTAACAAGGCATGCGCGAACGCACGCAAAGAAGTACACGTAACGATCCTAGTACGAATGGCTGTTGAATACGAACACACCAATTTCTTTTCTAATATTTTACATGTAGTACAAATCAAATAATTTGTGCAAATATTTATCCCAAATTTGTACAATGTGTTGCTACTGTTTAGTTTACGAAAAATTCGGTTGCCTGTTCATCGTCATTATCGTAATCATCGTCAAGAATATTATTATTTCAACTAGTTTCTAGTTTTCTTTATATTATTATTTATCTATTTCTACTTAGGCTTCAACTACTAATACTTCTACTATTTATAACACTATTTTTTGAAACTACAACAAAATCTACTACTACTACTATTGCTGCTAGTACTATTACTACTATTAATGTAACCATCGCCACTACTGATAATACTACAACGACTACTAACAACAACAAGAATAAGAAAGGATAATGATAACAACAACAATGATGATGATGATGATGATGATAATAATAATAATACTAACACCAATAAAAAATAATAGTACGACGAATAACAATAGCCATGATCTAATTTATCATAATATCATTTTCTATTGTTACAATACAATCAATTCAAATACTGATAACTTTAAAAGTAATTTTAAAATTTTGGTTGGTATTTTTTTTGCTTCTGATGATTTGTTATATGTTCTGGAAAAATTGTTGTGTATATATAAAATCTTATTTTTGTTTCGTATTGTGCTTATTTATCTGCAACTATTCATTTATATTCAATTATTTGAAAACGGAACTTCATACAATTTGCTCGCGTTGATGTCTTCACTAATTTAGTTATTAGTTATTATTTGCCGAATTTCTATTGACTTTTTGGTACGTGTACACAGATTTATTAATGTACATCAGCTGTGCTGTTAGTGTCTGTAGTTGCATGCACACTTCTTTTATGTCCTTGAGCGATGCGCTAAATGTGCTAAACCTATCAAATTGGCATGCCACGTTGATAACTGTTGAGCAAATTAATGCAGACAATTTGACAATCAGTAATTGCGCAAAACACCATCGTTTGGGGAAGTGATTTGTTTAATTACACACCTTATTACAATTACGAAAAACGATAATACTGGTATATATCTCAACGGCCAGGAAATCATTTATTTATGCTTTAAAATGAACCCAAACATAAATGGAGTTAAAATAATTAGAATTTTGTGCAAGTTCTTCATCATTCTGATTCAGTTGTCTTGAAAGCTCAAAATATCTTTGCATAAACAATCAAAAAAACATAGACTGAAAAACTAAAAATGATTATTTCTCTTAGCCCTGTGAATGTGAAATCCGTTCCGGTCAAACAAAATTATAATGTGCATTGAAGAAACTTTTCTACATATTGATAATGGCAAAGAAGTTATTACACACAGTTATCCTAAGATAGGATTTCTGTTAGTTTGTATGTAATCAGACATGAAATAATTTATTAAAATATATAAATTATATGCGCAATAAATATGAATTAGCCAACGGTTTGGAATAAACTACTCATGTAATCTCGAATAGTGCCGAAGTGAATTCGACTGATGTTAAATTTCTGTAAAATTATTTATGATGTATATAACAGATATAAGAAATATGTATGCGTATGCAATGTGAATTAACATGCTGGTGCCATCTTGGATGTAAAATGTGGTTTAAAAATTGGATATTATTTCGAGAAATGGAGCCAATTTAAATTTGTGCGTATTTAAGAAAACTCACTAGTGATTCATTTTTGCTTATTGGCGGAAATTTTCGCAAGAAGAATGCGTTTCTAAATGTTGTCATTCAATCTTTTGTGCAGTTTGATAAAACAGGCACGAAGCCATATAAATATCAATAGCATAATGTTTTTTGGCGTTCGATTTCTCGAACAAATTGTTCTTATCGGCAGGAATCTATATCAACTATCTCGAGTAAAGAGAATATTTGGTTAAAGGGCATAAATTGCTTTTTCGATCGATTGCGAAATGTTGTACTTTTTTACCAACTTTACTCATTTATTCATTATAAATTCTGTGCCGTCAATTTTAGGAACTGCCGAAATTAGAAATAGGACATTTAGTTCAAGCTGTTCGTGTTTAAAACGATGGCATATGAAAGTTCATGTTTATTATCAGCATTTTTGCTGTTTTCATGTGTGTTGTCATCTCTTTCCTAGACGGAAACAGTTCTGTCTGTTCAGAGATCAGTGCCTTACAAACGGAAACCCAAAAAACGAATATAAGACACTACGTCATCCTTCTTATCAAACCTTTTCCTTTGTCTATGATATGTCCAGCGTTGTACTTATGATGTACGCAAAAGTTAGACCTGAGAACATCTTACAGCTTCGCAGCAACGTAAGCATGATGGAAATAACTAATAAAGGCACAGAAATGCGTAAACCGATTGCACACCTGTTGCTTATACTGTCTACCGAAATAAATTTAGCAATAAAAGAAATTAAAAATAACAGTCAAAGAAAACAAAGACGAATGGTATATGAGTACTTCGCATTTGGTAAACAATACCGACTTTTTATGTCGGCACAGAACTGTGAAAATCTGTTCTCTCAACTTGCAACCAAAATCAAATTTCAACGATCTGCACTTCAAACAAACCACGTCTGTTGCCATTTGTGTCGCATAGAAGATGAAATTTTCTACCTCTTATCGTTGCAGTATGTATACATCTTATTAAACTCTTGTTTGTCATTCATAATACAACCAATATTAAATCCACTGCCTCAAATAACAATAGCGTTAAAATCAAAAGTGATTGTATTCGTAGTAATTTTATTATTATTATTAATATCGCTGAATAAATCAACATTGAAATCGGTCTCACCATTAATGACGGCAATATGCTTGGCATTATCATCGTCAATAGTATTATATTTATTAGAATCAATATCTCCAATTTCGATATTATTGACGATTTTACTATTTAAAAGTGTGGAGCCTATGAGATTTGTATTTTTAACTCTTAAATCGCCAGTTGAATTCTCTGTCTTACATCAAATTTACTCCTGGTACCCGTTTAGACATTCAATGGATTCCGTTGCAACTGAAGAACTGGCTTTCAAATCGAAATCACATTCAAAATCTAATGCATCTGTTTCTTATTCCTCTAGTAATTTCAGAGATGATTCTTTGGTTAACGTTTCCAAATTTAATACTGAGGCTACACAAACAGCTGTAAATTTCAATTCTACAAGCAACGCTACTACGAGTAGCACTCAATTTAATACGAGCACTAAACCCTGCTACTTCACTTCTGTTATATTTGTATGCTTATTCATAGCTGTGTGTAAAAGCCGCGTCGCGTCATTAAAGAGCAATGTATGCACTATATTCAATCTAGCGTTATTCGAATCTATTTTCCTGATGGACTATCGTCTACATTTATATGTTAATTCACATCAAAATGATCAGCATTTTCAACAACCCAATGAATCGCGAACCCAAAACAACGAATTTCAAACCTCTCTTTGTCTTTCGATAGACTGCAACATTCCAGTTGACAATCAGAATACGACTAACTTGGTCAAATTTTTGGTGGGATCCATTGTTTTCCCATCGCTCAGTTTTGCTATGGTTCAATTTCAGTGGCAAACTCATGACGATATTGTCGAACATCTGAAAAACAATCGCGTTCTTATGAGTCTGTCCAACAAACACAACAAGACAGGTAAGAAAATGGCATCAGACGGCAAACCAACTTCACTGATTACCAGAGTAAATGCTTCCCGATTATGCTTATTGTGTACACGTGGGGATAGTGAGAGTGGAGCTCATTGCAAGCGTAGATTAAACGTATTGGAAAAATCATTGATGACTAAAATTGCTAAAAAACAAAATTTAATTATTGAATTACAAGCTTTGTGTGGATGTCAGCGTTTACCTGCTAAAACGTTAGCATTACTCAATTTGGTGCTTGTTTCCTGTAGCTCAGCGTCTATGAATATTCGTTCTCAACGAAACTATTTTATACATCATTACAGTTATCTAAAAGAACAAACAGCGACAACGACATCACATAGAACGGGAAATTGCGCAATTTCACGCGTGTTAAAGGCCAATTCAAAAAATCAGAACAGTCACACTGATTATACTACAGGGCTGTCGAACCTTTTATTCAATCGAATTTACAGTCGCGTTTGGTGGAACGTATTATGGCAAACGCCATGCAGTCAGTTTAATGATCGCTGCTATTCCAGCCTGGAACCATTCCTATTTCCAATGGCATTAGTGAATTTTAAATTTGGATCTAGCTGTGACAGTTGTTTAATTGCCGAAACAACAGCAGAAGCAACCAAGACGTCATTAATGTCATCAACATACAGAGGATTCCAGTGCTTATCAGGATCATCTTGGCTAGTGACGTACTCTCGATATTCAACAGCAACACCTTCATCTTCTTCAAACGTAAACTCAAGTTTAATTTCTGAAAGCCTATCTACTAGTCATTCTTGCCACTTGGATTCATCAGCTTCATCAACTGTCAATCAAAATGGAGCTGTTCCGCAACACTCTACAGCGAGTCAACTAATTTTCACTCCGCTTGTTATCTTCTTTATTACTTTGACTGTTATTATCTTGCTTTCTGATGCATGCTCTCGATGGTTTCCGGCCTTACGTCCTGTCTGGTGTGCCCAGGCCTACTCAGTACCTGTTTCGGCGACATCATCGCCGGCCCAGACGAGGAATGAGGATTCCGGACGTTCGCAAGCATCTAATTCACCAAGTAGTAATCTTTCAAATGCAAAACCCCGGCAATTCAGCAGTTTTTTGAAGCAGAAATTGTATACGCCTGACACATCCGCAACGCCTTTAAATATAGCACCTGTAATTTCTTTATTTTCTGAAAGCATATCCGGCGCAAACCATGATAAGTTTGTGCACTACACGCCGGAAAACAACTCAAATGCAGAACCTCAAAACAACTTAAACATTAAAAGAATCAGAGGCAGCAATTCAAATTACTTTGAGGTAAGTAATAGCGAGAGCTTACAGTTTAAATCCTTGGAGATTCGAAGGAAAAAAAGACCCAGAATTGTGACGTCTACTTTGTTTGCAA
This sequence comes from Eudiplozoon nipponicum, assembly GCA_029291075.1. Taxonomy (NCBI): domain Eukaryota; kingdom Metazoa; phylum Platyhelminthes; class Monogenea; order Mazocraeidea; family Diplozoidae; genus Eudiplozoon; species Eudiplozoon nipponicum. The sequence continues at coordinate 94,557 of JAQBSW010000976.1, read as the reverse complement.
ATTTAGATGAAATGCTTATTGATGCCAGTAATAATATTTCTAACATGATGAATTATAATATTAACTTTTCACATGATGCACAGACCTATAATAAAAGTTCGTATATTCATGAAAACGATTTTGATGGTGATGTAAGCACTTTGACGCCGATGAAAATGGTTTTAGCTATGAAAAATGTACGATCTAATATTGATGCCAGTAGTCTAACTCGTATCAAGCGAAATTTTATATCTAATTCCAAACTATCTTCAGAACAACGCGAATTGGGTTCTTTACTGCAACAAAAGAGGCCAAGAAATGATTTTAAAGTGTCTCTAAAAAGTTACGAAAGAAAATCGTTCTCTGCTGAAAAAAACTCAAATTTAAATTTTTCACATGACACTACCTCTATTCAAACATTTGCTGCGAGCAAAAATGTAAAAAATGGTTTTAGAAGAAGTGACAATAATTTAGATGGCGCTTCGTTTACGAATGATTTTAAAAATAATTCTGCTTATCAGGCGGATTATACAACCACTTCGAAGGCTTTATTATTAACGGATACATTTCAAGATAAAGCACAGGTGCTACCTCGATCAAAGCGAACAAATGTTTTAAAAAATCCAATTACTGATCGGCCGGGACAAGTGTCACTGTTTAAGAGTGACCAAAACGAAAATAATCGTTTAATTACACAAAATAAATTCGACGTATCACAAGATAGAACAACTGACGAATTTTTAAAGAAATTCGATAATAATAATAGCGCGCAGACTTACGCAGGTCCATCGAAATTATTCCCACTAAATCCTAAACTGCCTTGTTGGTATAGATTTCGTGACAACCCAGAAGTAAGTGCTGAATTGGCGGAATTCGTGGTTATCGGTTGGCTGGAGCAGGTGTTCTTCAACTCGATTAGCCATCAATTATACAATGTCAGCATAATTGTAAAACGCGTGCTCAAGCGAAGCTATCCAACTGTTATACCAGTGACGTAAAACTATCCACTCTATGTCGGCGAGTTTAGCAAAACACAGGACCTAAACAGGTGTTGGATAGACCTGCTGCCTAACCTAGACTACATATTCTTTATTGCCAAGCCAGATATAGCAGGATTTTGTAAAGTAACACAACTACCGGCCTTGGCACGTTATTACAGCAATCAAGTTGAAAACATCCTGACAAATGGACGTGAGTAATCACTATTTGTCAGCAAACATTAATGATGAATAAAAACCATTGATTAAATTTATTTCTATACAAAAATTTATTTGGTATTTATTAAATTCCTTACAATCAATTTATAAATAGGGGGCGACTTATTTTTATTACCTATTTATATCGGACTAGCAAACATTGTCATTTAAGATTTCCTATTATTTAGAATAAGCCAAAAAAATTATGAGAAATGCTACACTAACTGTTTCATCTCTAGGACCATATTCATGCAATGGCGTTTATTTTTTATATCAAGGTTGCGATCTTGATATAAACACCTGTCCCATTATATACATACATTTGTCAGTATAAACTAAGCATCGTATGGTGTAGTAAAGGAAATCCACCAAGTAGAACGGCTTCATCCTTATTGGGAACTCATTGCGCACCATCCAGACTTTACTGCGGACGGGGCTCGAACCTTGGAATGTCTGCTTTGGAATATGTTGCTCGAAACACTGTGCCACCAGTCACGTGCAACAAATGTTCATTTAATCAATAAGATTTTTTTTGGCAAAGACCAGGGTTTTATTCAATCGGTGCCTGTAAAACTATATTCTAAGAAAATAAAAAATAAACTTAATTAAGGAGCGAGTGTGGCTGTTTAGCAAAGGTTTTCTCAGTCAACATATTTTTGTTATACATATATCAAATTCATGTCCAACAAATTTGTGCTTAAATTAAATTTTGTTTATAAACGGAAAAAGCATAGTACCATTCCCATACGCGCGAAGATAAAAATAAATTTTGTTAGATACAAGAACCAGTTCTCTTTCATTTTATTTTCAAGTATCTTTGAATGAAAGTATTTTTATATTTTCATAAGCAAGGGAATTATTCTGTGGCACAATATCTTCCTGTTTTATTTTTTGTTAATTTTTGCTTTTCAGTAAGTACTATGCAAGAAATGAATACAGTAAGACTTTTTTAAAGGATAAAAATATTTTTATCTTTGCTTATTGTAACGGTATTTTGAATTTTACAAAATCTTTCATTCCAAAAGAATATATTAAGCATATTTACGGTCAATTTCGTTTGTCTTATAGTTTAATTAAACCATATTACATATTTTTCTCTTGAAGTTTAAAGATTATGTTCGTGAATTAACTGCTAATCAAAATTCACCAATCTGCAATCATTGTTCTGTTTAATATAAACTAAAATATATGAAAGAAGTATGTTAGAATAGTATGGAAAGTCATTGCAAATATAGAACTGAAGCTTTGTTCTTGTTTTCTACAACCAATTTCATGCTCAGGAAGATGAAAACAGATATTTGTAGTACTTCTAAGGTAAACATTATAATCAATAATGTGATCTAAATTAAAGCATCACTGGAATAATATAATTAGTCTAGAATTAATGAAACTTGCACAAATGCGGTAAGCCAGGAGCTCACCATGAACGGTTGGCCTTTGTGATTACGAAGCACATACAATTTTGTAAACTTAATCGTTGAGTAATTTCTAGATTGTTTTCAAAATCGGAGAGTCTGTTCAAAGAGTTTACTGAACAAATTTTATATATATTCATTGTTTTGAAAAGTCAAATTTCAGAATATAGAAAAGAGCAGCTAACGTATTTCATTCATTTTGTTGGCATTTAACAAAGAAATCAGCAAATTTTGTAAACAACTTATCTGACTTATATTTCACGTGATGAGCTCCAAATAAGGACGAAACCGATCTAGTTAATGGATTGCCTTTTCTACACTATACAAGACTTTGTTAATACTGCCAAATAGTTGTATGTCGGTTTAGCGACATCTAGACATTTATTCACTGTAATGTTATGAGAAATGCAGTTCAATCTGCCAAGACGCTTCTTTACTGTTATCGTATATATATATATATATATATATATACATATATATATACATATATATATATAAATATATATAAATATATATATATGTATATATATATATATATATATATATATATATATATTTCTACTAGAAGAAACACACAACAAAGTGGATAATGGCCATATGGGGTATATTTAAACTTCGCTCTAAATCTTTCATTTATATACATTCTGGGTTTTAATTTGATTATGTAGGTGGCAACAAATCTGACTCTGTTTTACTTCTATTTCTTGTTTTGGCTGATTGGTAAGTGTGTATGCCTGTTTGCATGTAAAGGTCATTCTCGCTGTATTGCAAAGTGATGTCTGAGATCTGGTCATTATTGTATTGATGGCTTGAGAAATAATCATCTGTTCGCATTTTTCTCTGTTACGTGTACGAGTGCTATTTTTCCAAGTGTAGTCTTTCGTTTTACCATTTTGCACAAATTTGTGTTCTTCATTTGGTAACAGCGCAAGTGCGGATTGCAGTGTTCAACGCTCATATTGTTTAGAAATTTCTGTCACCGTATGTCAATCTGTTTTACCCTTGAATGTTTGTTGCTAATCCGATTGAATTTTTGCTGAGTCTAGTCGACGGCGTGTTCGGTCTTGCCTGGATACTAGTAGATTGTTGTTGAATTTTGTTATTCAAAGGCTGATTAGGAGGAAGGATGAAACCTTTGAAGATGATCAAGTTTATATATATATATATATATATATATATATATATATATATATATAGCAAAAGTACTTTTCTGATTTTGCTTTATGTAGAATTGAGAAATTGGTCATATTGACTGGGTTCCCCGTTTCCAATATATGATCGGAAATAGCTGATTTTCCTGTCGGTGCCAAGCCTTTGTTAATAAATTTCTATGGTAAATTCTATGCTAAATGTTTCTTGAATGAAGGTTGTTTTTGCGAACCTGGATTAATTGAAATTACCTGATCTGCGTTTTGCCTAACGCAGCTTTCATTCTTCCAGTAGTTTTCTTTTACAGAGTTATTTCGACTAAACTTATCGATAGTCTTCATCAGTCGCAATATACCTCACAAGTTTAAAAAACGAAACTAATGAAGCAAGCTTGTTTCATTAGTTTATAATCAAAATGCAGATCAGGTAATTTCTGTGGTAAATGTTGCTGGATCCTGTTTAGCGGTTGCTTTTTCGTATATTCGATATATGTGCTACCGCACATACATGAGAATTTGTAGACTATGAATGATTTGGAGAGAATTGGCAATTGATCTTTGGCATCCAACCTCATGATTCTCTGTGTACTAAATGTGATATTAACATTAACACTGGGAAAATTCTCCTTAGTTATTTTAAAAAGATCACACAAGATCTCCGTTGTCTTATCCAGTGGTATGTTTGTAAATAAGAATGAAAAGTAATGCAAAGCCATTTTATTCTGAAGAATGTTCTTCTCTTTCAGTTCATCTGCTAGATCGAATTAGTCCTTGATAGTGTTTGCGTTTATGATGCTTCGTATTGGTTGAAGTATTTTGCAGAGAAATCTAGATGGTTTATGTTGTGGAGCGTTGATAATAGGTCGCATCGTGGGAGCTCCTGAGGCTGTCATAGCTTTATGAGTTTTTGGTTGGCCGTACACATATATATATATATATATATATATATATATATATATATTCATATGTATTTATATGTGGAAAATCATGTACGTAAACTCTTTTAACTTGCATTTTTGATAAATTGAAAAATCCATACTTATTATGAGGCAAATCACTTTCCTTTAAATCAAGCTTGCGAGCTTGAAGTAAACACTAACCCCATTTTATTTAACCAGTCTACGAACAACATAACAAAACTACCGCCAGCTGTTATGCCGTTCGTAGACTGGTTAAATACAATGGTGTCGGTGTTTACTTCAAGCTCGCAAACTTGATTTAAAGCATTGTTACAACCACCCGCGCAATCAATTATTGTTAAATCACTTTCCTGTCAATTTAGGATACACACCAGAAATTGTACATTAATTTAAATTTTAGACCTTATAAACTGCCTAACTGGTGAAATTAAATTCAGACAGATTATAATCCATATGTTAACACAAAAAAGCTCGAAAGCGTATTTCTCTTTGTTTGCAACATAAAAAGTTTAGATCAGGAGTCACAGATTAAATTATCATAATTAGTAAAACACCGAAAATTAGAATTTCAAAGAACAAAGCCTCTTACCACAAATGAAGAAGCTGGCGTTTAGACGACATATATCTTATATGTTCTTTCAATCCTAGTGCGATGTATAACAAATATCACACTTATATCAGGTTTAGACGTTTACAAACTAGGTTGTATTCGATAGGTCTAGCATATACTTAAATTTAACTTAGCACAGAAGCAATTTTTTGTTAAATATTTTGTATACAAAATAAATTATAAGTATTCCTATAGATGTATGAAAAAAATGTCTGATCAAAATGGTTTTGGTTAAAAGTTTGCTTTTAAATAATGACAAAATTATATAACATGTTCTGACTATGCCCTTGGTAGACGCGTTTCCGTTACTGTTTAAATATTTTGAATGGTTTATTTGAACATCCCTTTCTCCAAAGTGTTTTACTTTTCTGTTCTCGTATAAAAATGAGTCGCGCCGGTTTAGGCGTTGCTTTTTACTGATCCGAATCTCGTATATTTGGAGCCGTAACTAGGTTTAATATTGACTTATTATCTCGCATAAAAGGTGTTATGTTGTTGCCAGACATATTTTCGATTAATAAGTTCTTTCCATGTAATAAATCCCACTTAATGAGTTAATCCGTTAATGAAAAACAGCAGAGAATTAATGAACGAAATGTGTTCTGCCTATAATAAACACCCAAGTATGCATATGGATATATCAAATGTAGAGCATTAATTAATAGTGACAATTTAATGACGAGTACGAATGAATTAAATAGGAATTTACAACCGGATAAGCATATAATTGAACAGTTAACGCGTAAGCACGAAAGAAATATTCTAGTATATAAGCACCGGTAATATATTCAACGATATGATATTTAATACCGTTCTATGATTAATGACTGGGAAATATTGATTCATTAATAATATTCACAATAAAATAACTATTTATCATGCCAGCTTCTTGAAAATATTAATATGTAATTAAAATTACTTTTATAAATATCAGGTACTTGTCACTTTGTCATGTACAATTGTTCGAAAAGAACAAGATACGAAAGTCGCTTTTTTGTCTACAAAATGCTTTAAACAGTGTACCAAATTCCTTCTAATTCTAAAAGCAGCAATATTCAATTAAATCATCGATAAAGCCAAATGCTCAATTAATCAACATGCTCAATGGTAAGACTGGCCAGGAAAATTATACGATCAGGATAATGTGCTCTTAAATTAGAAACTAAATGTTTGCTCATTAATCTTTCTTTCAGGAAAAAAAAAAAATATAAGTATATATATATATATATATATATATATATATAAGTATATATATATATATATATATATATATATAATATATATATTTAATAAAATATAGTGGCAGTAATGAAAACATTTTATCAAGTAGACAATTTTATTAATTAATTGTTAATAATCAAGTACTAGGGAGATTTTTCGCAGTCAAGACTTTAGCTCAAGAAATTTTTCCCTCATAATAGAACACATTCACAAGACGAACACTTTCGCGAATAGCATACAACTGTTTAATTATATACAAATTGTTATTTTTAGTATGTAACTGCAAATTATACACGATACACAGCTCAGGTTATGGTGAGGATTATTTGCATGGCTATAAAAAATACACCTAGGTTCATGTCCTGGCTGCGGAAAATCCAATAATTTGTCTAATAAGAACCAGAAAAGGAAACACGTAGCCTAATTTATTGAATTTAGTATTTCAAGACATTTTTAATCTATACCTAACAATAAAAAAATAATATATTAATATTATAAGTATATATATATATATATATATATATATCTCTTTTATTATGTCAATTTTCGAATATTACACAGTATTTCTTATTAGGAATATACTGTAATATATATATATATATATATATATATATATATATATATATATAAGGCAGAGAGAGAGTATGTCTGTGTGTGTGTGTACGTAATCAGCTGTTCTAGGCCCTGCTGCTCAATTTATAGTATTCACTTCTACTGTTGTCATTATTCATTCCAAACATGAAGACGAAGCCTAAACAGAATATATTAAATGTTTCAAATAATATAAAAATCATAATGACGTCAAAACGATTAATTATCATCTATAGAAAATCGAAAATATTACGATGATCAACGTTTAGATCTGTATCAATAATGTTGACGGGAGTGTTAAATCAGCAATCCATCTTATTCGTCAGTTATATGAGTATATTTAATCTAATGCTGGAAATTTGCTAATAATTGACAAAGTTAACTCAAGCGCTGTAGTAGAAGAATGTTCTAGAAAAATTATATGCCCAATAAAAATGAACATTATTCTTTACTTAACAAAATGAGTGCTAATAAATTATGATTTAGATATTAAAATGGCCATGAGAAGTACCGGTATATTTATTTTTATTGCTTTATTTTAAACTTGCAATTTAAATAGGCATCGAAAAATGTTATTATAAATGCGTAAATTAAAACAATTATACTGCTTATGACGCAACTTTTCTACACTTGCCGGAAAATTATTTCGTAGTTCATCATAATTTTCGGTGTAGATTAAAGCCATGCTTATTTATTATTACATATTTTTCATCCTTTCCAGGCCAATTATAGCCAAGAAAATAGACATAATTTGACAAGGGTGGACAACATATCTAACTTTGCTAGGGGCAGAATATGACAGTGACTTGTATGGCAAGTGGTAGTCCAATGCCAGTCATACCTTGGAGTCGTAATCGTTTGCCTGTAACTCCGCTTGATAATCTGGCCCAAATATCTATTATGAGCTACAGCAACTAGTAAGTTTTCTAATAACTTTGAGGATATTCTGATTAAACTCGTAAACATTTCACTGAATTTCTTAAATTTACTGTGAAAATGTTATGATTAGAATGACGGCGGTAATACAAATTCATTAGCTAAAGAGTTTTACTTGAAGTGTACGTGATAAATGTGCATTTAACGTTACTGCTGCCTTTTTTCCGTAATAAAACGTGACATAAAGTCTACTTTTTGGATAACGTTTCAAATAAAATAGTTCTTTAATTCATGAATCTTAGTCGCAGTGGTTTTGGTTTTAAATTTCGTGAAATTAAAAAAACTTGAGAGCCTTTAAAGCAAACAACGAGTATTTAAGAAATTTTAGTTAGGGATGAATGATAAAACGCACAACTTTCTCTGATTCATATTCCAATGTGGAATATACTTTCTGATTACACAAATCGTTACAAACTGCTTGTATTTGGATGAACGAACGATGGAGAGAATTGATCATTTACCATTGGATCTACGAGCCAAGCTTGGCTTTTAAAGTTAGAAAATTGCGTAGAAATTTGAGTCCAAGTAAAATAAATTTAAATAAACTAGCTGAAACATCCGCAGTAATAGAACTGGTATAAATAGTGTCACAGTTGCAACTATTATATTCCATCTGAAACTAACATAGTTACAAAATAAAGGCCTGGTAATGATATATATATATATATATATATATATATATATATATATATATATATGTGTATGTATATGTATATAGGGCGCCAGCTGAAAAAAATGTTCGTAACTACATAGAAATTTTACAGCCGAAATTTCCAGACAAGTAAAATTTATGTGATACTGCTTGAGGTGAGAGCCGAATACATAATTTTGCTATTCATGTATATGCATTTGCGGTTTGATCCTTGCTTGTCAGTTTTCCGTCGAACTCTGATGAGGATCATGGAAGGACGGAACGTGTCAGTACGTGTGAATGTCGGTAGTCTTTCTATGTTGTTCGACGACTGGTTAAAAACAATCGGATTGGGTTTACTCCAAGCCAGAAAACGTGTTTTAAAAGCCGTACTTTTTTCGAATTTAGACATTTTGTAAACATTGTGATTGTAATCATAGAAGGTTCAAACGCGTCAGTAGTCGTGGCTGACGGTTATTTTGCTTTGTTGGTGGACAACTGGTCCAGTACAATGGAATTGGTGTTTACTTTAACTTTGCAAGATTGATTTAAAAGCCATACTTTTATCCCAATTTCGAAATTTTTTTAGACATTGTTGAGATAGCAGCCGAGTAACGAGCAATAGTTTTTCGTTGAGGCAGGAAAAATCCATAAAAGCAGAGTTAAAATCCCCGTTTTATATATTGCTGTACATGATTGTGAACAGAACTTTTTTAACAAGCTAAAAATTAGAAAGCTTCCAGTGTCTGTTTTTATTCAGCCGATACATGATGCATATACTTATGCGAACTACATGGTAAAAGTTATAACTTATCACATAGTAAACTAGTCAAACACGAAAAGGATATAAACTTAGTTAATTAGTGTTATAAAATGAAATAAAGTGTGCGATACGTCACGGCAGGCCATGTTCCGATTATCAAATATTTCACTATCTACTCTCAAAATATTAATACATGAAAGAAAATTTAGGAAAGTTGATATAATATTCAGTCTGCTGGAAATTATTATTTTAAATTTCCATTTTTAAATAGTATATGTCGTTGTAATTCTCTAACTTTTAATAATTGCAGTTGGGCGACTCATTTATTATTGAATAAATAATGCTTTTCGATATAAAGAGACAGCTATTTACCTCGATTTGCCATTTGATGACCATAGTTTTAGACGCATTTTACTATATTGGATGCATATTCATTTACCTAACTAATTTTACAGGAACTGAAACCATTTAGTGTAATTAACCAATAATAAGAAGAGATGCACCTCTGTTAGTGTATTTTCTGGATCGACTGTTAAAACTTTAAGTTTAAACAAAGCAATGCCTTTTCAGAATTATGCAATTCTTAGTCTATACTAAAAAATGTATGTATATAATGGGATTAGTGTTTATAGCAAGATCGAAATCTTGATTTACATAAATTCTTTTACCACCCTAGAATCAGTGTTCGTTTTATTATATAAATTTTCAATTCCACAGGTAGTGTTGTCTGTTCCGAAATATGTGGTTAATTGAACATACATCTGAAGAGATGTATATAAGCCAATTAAGTGAGTACCTTTAGTTCACACATGAAATCTTTTGTAGCTTGGTGGTAGGCTGAGTATAAATTAAGGTAGACTCCAAAGCGGACGTGTCAGCTTGACCTCCGCTCGCAGAAATTCTGACTGTATGTAGTGCCCCAAATAAAAAACAAAAGTGTCACCGTATTAATTTGACTTTTCGGCACTGTATAAAAGCATAGTATATAATAGAATATCGATGTATATAATGAAGCTGGTTTTTATATCACGATCGCATCCTCGATTTAAATATTTATTACCCCCGCCCACGCAACTAATATTCGTTAAAACACGCCATATAGCAAGATTATATATTTTTGATTTAATTAGGTAGTTTGCATAAAGCGACATTGTCCACGATTACACTAGTCTAAGGATTCCCAGCCAACACATTTAATAAAAGTTGAAAAGGACATAAATTCAGGTCAGCCAATACAGACCCATAAACCAAAATTAAAATCAAGTGAGATTTTTTACCTTTTATCTAGCGAGATACACAACTGAAGTCGAAGTTCAGATGAATATTAATGTACTAACCTTCTTGAAGAAAATGAAATGGTATGTTTTGATTTATACCTAAATTTATTTTCAAATTTATTACCTAACTTGAAGTCAAAATATTAATAAAAAACTATTCATCCCAGGTTAAATAATTTATCTGTATTTTACAATTTGCCTCCAATTTCTGATCAATTTTACCTAAATCGTAGTAAGGAATATGCTTTTCACACGAGAAATTATATTTGCTTTACAATTACCATAGAAAATGTTGCTGCATATGTATACAAGCATAAGAATACAAAGTAAACTAAAGAGTATAGATATTATATTTCTCAATATTTCTTTTAATTAATCATTGTTTTTTTGAAAGGTATTACACTTATTATATACTGGTTTAATAACTAATAAATATGTTGAAATTTATCTAAATAAGTACGAATATTATAAAATATAATAAAATTAAATAAATATGATATGCAATTGTCTTTAGTTTACTTCTACGCATTCCTATTCCATCTGAAGCTTGTGGTTTTTCTTCTTAAATTTCGTGTTTTAGGTGAACTGTGGCTATGATATTGAGTCGAAAGGTTTAAAAATGAGATTTTACCTAGCGTGAAATTTTAAGGTCCATATTTAAAATTACAAAGCTAGTGTGAAAAGAATGGTACCAAAGAAAAGCATTCGGAATTTGTGATAAAATGGCATATAGAAATTAAATGATACACGTTAAATTTTCTGAGCAAAACAGCGATCCAGAAAATGGATTGTGTTCAGCATCCTATATTATTTAGAATACACTTTTACAGTTGGCCAATAATACGTCGCTTCCCATTCTCATCAAGGTGGCCGCGTAGTAAAGATTGATTGTGTTAGTTAAGTAAATCATGATATAAAGTAGCACTTGCTGTTTTCAGTCGAAAGTATAATGTTGCAAAATTAGGGGTTTAAAATTAATTTCTTATAATTTGGTCGATATTGAGGTCGAGGATAACCTGAGGTTCGGATTTACCAAAGTCCGATCGGTAAATTTAGATACCAATTTATGACATATTCGACAAAGCAAAGAAATTGCAATTGAAGGGAAAACATAATTTAATAAAATATGCCTTTATAAGTATATGCAAAAAATACAAATACATATATATATATATATAATACAATTAAACAATTATTGATTGCGCAGGTGGTAGTAACATTTCTTTAAATCAAGTTTGCGACCTTGAAGTAAACACCAATCCCATTTCATTTAACCAGTCGTCGAACAACATAACAGAACTACCGTAAGTCACAACGCACTGACGCGTTTCAACCTTCCATGATCATCGTCAGAGTACAACGGCAAACTGACTAACGAAAATCAAGCCGCATTGCATATATATGGAAAGCAAAATTATATATGCGGCTCTCACCTATGGTAGTCATGCATACATTGTACGTGACTGGATATGTCGGCTGCACAATTTCTATGCAGTCACGAACTTTAGTTTTTTGTAGCCTTCACCACAAAAATATATATAGACAAAACACTTAAACAATAATTGATTGCGCAGATGGTGGTAACAATTCTACAAATCAAGTTTGCGAGCTTGAAGTAAATAACAAACAAATTTTATTTAACCAGTCGTCGAACAACATAAAAAAATGGAATTGGTGTTTACTTCAAGCTCGCAAACTTGATTTAAGAAATTGTTACCACCAACAGCGCAATCAATTGTGTTTAATTGTATTTGTATATATATATATATATATATATATATATATATATATATATATATATATATATATATGTGTGTGTGTGTGTGTGTGTGTGTGTGGCGAAAGCTACAAGCAACTAATTTTTGTGACTGCATAGAAATTTTGCTGCTTTGGCATTTCAATTCACGTACAAGTTATGCAAGACTACTATGGTTGAGAGTCCATATATAATTTTGCTTTCTATATATATGCAATGTGGTTTGATCCTCGCTAGCCACATTTCCGTCGTACTCCGATGATGATCATGGAAGTTCGAAATGTGTCAGTGCGATGCGACTGACGGTAGTTCCGTTATGTTGTTTTACGGCTGGTTAAATGAAATGGGATTGGTGTTTACTTCAAGCTTGGAAACTTGATTTAAAGAAAAAAATAAAATACATTTGAGTATATTTTCATGCACTTCTGATAATATATAGCATTCACTTTTAGGCGCATCAGTCGTTATATCTCACCAAAAAATCCGATTATGTACAGGTATATCTAATAATGTCTAAAAGGGCTCATGATTATTCTCATGGTAATTTTTAATCGTTAAAAATTATTTAAAGCTAGTAGAAGCAATGTTAAAATGTTAATGATATATTTCGTTTCTCAAAGAATTTGTGATTCATCTAGATGCGCGTACTTGCTTTTCTGTATGAGTGTTTACCTAGGATATAAATTAAATTGAAATTACATAAAATAAGCACATGGAAAATAGAATTTATGTTTGTAAATGAAAACATGAATATCTCCAGAGTCAAGGATTTGCCTTGATGCATAACTTTCTTGCTTCCTATAATTATTTACGGCCGCGAATGCATAGTAATTATAAATGAAACAAACATTCGCGTTTAATTTAAATAAATGAGCCATTAAATTTGCAAATTTGTTTGACTTTATTGGAATGTGAAAAATTCTTCTTGACACTAAAAACTACTTTTTATACTATCTTCTATTTACTAAATAAATAATTGGGTATTTTTCAATTTTTTACTATCTCCCCATTTCAATACTCAGCTGGGTTTTTATTTCCAAAAATATACAAATATGTTTAATTGTAGATATTTATGGAACAAACAATAAAAATTATTTAAATATGATTTCATGACCTTTTATTCATTGCTTTAAATAATGTCATATCTAATCTGTTTAGCAAGCTATAGGTTATCGTTAATTGGATGGTTACTTAGCACAACATATTTTGTATTTGAAAATTTCGGACACGCATTTAACTCCAGTATCGGTTATAATTTATTGCTAATTTATTTATTAATCTCAATCTCTGTTAATATAAGTTACATTTTTGCTTTCTGTTGATGGCTTAACACAGTGTTCTTTACTGCATTTCAGTTTTAAATTTTGAACGAATATCAACTACATTAATATAGTTAACTAAAACGAGTTATGAATAGTCAAATAACGCTGCAAATTGTCTTAATGTAGAACGATAACTTCAATATCAAAAATTCATAATTTTCGCCATATCGTTAGGACATATACAAGCATTAACAAAATAAATGTGTTATTTAATTTGTTAATATTTACTAAACACTATTTATTAGTGGATTCACGTCATTCAATAAGCTAGTCGGACGAGCGAACTTTGCTCACACTAGAAAAAGAGATAAAGAAGATATGTTTTGTGGATTTTGCTATAAAATACTAGGCAAGAGATAATAACTTTTCATGTTTCATATAACTTTAAAAATCATATTACAGCGAGCCACACTTCAAGTAAAATCGGCGTTTATACTAAAAATGTAAGAAGGCATATTTTTGCCATACCTTGTCTTATTTAAAAAACATTATTTTTAGAAAAGATGTAAGCAAGACTTTTTTGACACAAGCATAATTTATAATATATAAGAAAATACAGCTCTTAGAAATCCCACATAATGTGCAAGGTAACAGCGTAACGCAAGCGAGTTCTTTAAATTTTTTTACCTGTGGAACTTATAATTTGTATCCATTCAAATGTATGATACACAAATTATGGAATGGTTTACTATTTTGCAATAAAACAGTTCAAATTTTTATTTATCCACAAGAGGAAGCTATTCAAAATGTGTATTGCTGATCGACCACTAAAGTAGCGGGTCTAGGGACATTTTCGTTTAAACAGAATTGGAGACTTGGGCAGGGCTTCAAAATAATGAAAAACTTTGATTTTATAGGTCTCAAAGATAAGCAGGGGCGTATCCATGTTTTTAAAGCAATAAATGACAAAAGACTATTCTTTACATATGTTGCTCGTTGCGACATTCTCTTGCAGAATTTGAATAAAGAAAACCTGGTTAAGCGAACGGATTATAAATAAATTAACCGGAAGTGAACTTCTAATTGTACCGGATATTTAAATAAAAATGGAAGCTAATACGAAAATTTTGTATTTTAACGATGCTGAAGTACCATTTATGCGCAAAAAAATCGAGTATTAATATCAAAAGTGTTCTTAAACTTTCATTAGTAATGCACCGAAACGGCTTAACGAAATGTTACTTAGTATAATGTGTATAAAACAGTGAAATTGAATGAAAACAAGTACATTTCAAAGCATCTACAATTGAGCCAATAAAACATAAAATAATTAAATGTTAAATAAGTAAAAGAATATATATATATATATATATATATATATATATATATATATATATATATATACATCCTGGGTCTTCATTTGAATATAAGGGTGGTAACAAATATGACTCGGTTTTCTATTTCTTGTTTTGGCTGATTGGTATGTGTGTATGCGTTTGTGTCTGTGTGTGTGCCTGTTTGCATGTAAAGGTCCTTCTCACTGTATTGCAAAAATGATGTCTGAGATCTGGTCATTATTGTATTGATGGATTGGGATTTAACCATCTGCTCGCATCTTTCTCTGTTACGTGTACGAGTGCTATTTTTCCATGTGTAGTCTTTCGTTTCACATTTTTGCGCAAATTTGTGTTCTTCACTTGTTAATAGCGCAAGTGCGGATTGCAGTGTTGAACGGTCTTATTGTATGGAAATTTCTGTTACCGTGTGTGAATCTGTCTTTTCCTTTTCAGTTTGTTGCCAATCCGATTGAATGTTTGTTAATTCTGGTCAATTTTGTTATTCGTGGCCAGTCGATTAGAATATCATGTTGATGAACTTTTGAATATTTAGGTCAGGTGCTTGTTGTTTTATATAAAGGGCTTCATAAATAAATAATAATTTTTCTGATTTTGCTTTATGTATAAGCACGAAACGAATGTGCATGAGATTATACTTTCCGATCATGCTGCCTTTGGTTTATCCTTCTGGTCACAACTGAACTAATTTGTTACTAGGTTCGCAAAACCTAATACATACTTGCATATATATTAGTTCTTCGCAACAAACAGTATTTAACTGGATAATTGAGAAATTGGTCGAATTGACTGCGTGCCCCGTTTCGCATATATAATTGGAAATAGCTGATTTTCCTGACGGTGCCTTTGATTGCTGATATCACATTTGCCGTTACCAGCAATCAAAGAGAAACAGCCGTTAATGTCGATATAAAATATTATTTACCAATATACATGCGCAAGTTGTCGATCAACTTACGTAGGCCAATCGAATAAACGGTTAATTACTCGAATGAGAGAACATTGTAATTTAAACGCCTGTTTTAAATCAAATGGTAAATACGCGTCTGCAATTGCGCAACACATCGTCGAAACATCACACGTATGTTCTCCAGACGTAGCATTCACAATAATTACTAAATGCAATAACAAAAGCGAACAAGCCACATACGAAGCCTTAAGAATAAACAAATTGCAGCCGGATTTATGCAAGCAGAAGAAGCATGTTCAGGCATTGAACTTGAACTGGATGTGACGCACTCAATTGTTTGGTTTCCGTTTTTCACACTCTCTATATGTTCACACATTTATATTTTGTTTTCCTTCCAATTTATATATAAAGATATTTTCATTAGTAGATATTTGAGTAGATTATGCGAAAGAAATATTTCTTGTATCTGATAAAATTTATTTTTGTTTTTGCACATTGGAAGGGTACAATGAATTTTATTAAAGCTCGCATTTCAAAAGAATTATTATTAATAATATTAGTATTATTATTATTACTATCATTATTATTAATAATAATATTATTACTTTAATAATCTTGATAGGTATTATTATTACTATTATTATAATTTATATATTTAAAAAAAATTGTAATTGATATTAATTTTAATATTATTATTATTATTATTATTATTATTATATATTATATATTATTATTATTATTATTAGTAGTATTATTATTATTAGTAGTAGTAGTAGTAGTAGTAGTAGTAGTAGTAGTAGTAGTAGTAGTATAATTATAATAATTGTTATTATTATTATTATTACTATTATTATTATTATTATTATTATTACTACAATATTATTAAATATATTAATATTCAATACAAGTAGTAATTTAACAAGAAGTTCGAGTTGCTACATAGTTTTTTTACGTATAAAATGAATTATGCCATTGGTAATTATTCTATATTTATAAAAACAACTATTATGCTTTTGTTCTGTGGGGGATATATAATACTTTATACCACAAATGAAGACAACCTTTAAATATCCATCTTTGTCTAGTGCGATTCGATTTCTGAAGAACGTCGTGCTGAATATATCACTAAACGTATAAAACTCGGCTTTCTAATATAACTTTTGCTCGAATATTCATTGGACAAGGTAACCTTTGTAGAAGAATTCCGAACAAGCGAAATAATTAATCAAATTTCTTTTTTGTCATGCATAGATGTTATAAAATAGAACAGCTTATCATAAAATGAAGTTATTTTATGGTATAATTAAACTATTATTTATCTACTAAAAAGCATATGTGGCGTTGTATTGAGCGTTTTGATTTTAGTGATTTTTTGACAGCGGGTAGAATATTTATTTTGATGGATCGGTATGGCTTTCAGTCTAGTCAATGCATGATTCATACTAATAAAGTTCTTTTTCAAAAGTGATTTTCATAACAACTCGGGTTTTAAACCTTGTATGTTATCTGCTATGATTATTCTTTATATTAATTGCTTACCCATGATTAATTGTTAATGAGATCTCATAAGATTTTTATTTCTTTGAGAAGCCCCGAAATTAACTTAGTTTACGCAACGTTTTATTGGATTTAAAGGAAAAGTTAGTAAAATAAAGTGGCATTAAAAATTGTATTTGCACCAAATTCATGGTTAATGTAATTTAACGAGTAATTCGCATATCTAATAACTAAATAGTTTTTGGTTAAATTTCCGCCTGCAGAAATACTGCCTGCTTCTAATTTTCGCGTAATAGGCATCGGACTATGATGTGGAAGATTTGTCACATGTTATTTCTTAAACATGTTGCGGTTATAAGAACAATATATGACTATAGACTTAAATCATCTTACAATGTATTATTATAACACACACAGATATATATATATATATATATATATATATATATATATATATATATATATATATATATACGAAAACAACTTACAATATTTTATTGGATATACATGATGTATTTGTATTAATTTAGAAAGAGCTGTTCTGACTTTCCCCTTAAGTTTTAACCATTTTCAACTGCCGAGCAACTGTTTATTTTAAATTGCGTGCAGATCTGTGAGTGTGTATTATTTTACTGGTTGCGATTTGTTCGATAATGGTTGCATCCATTTCAGTTTAAATACGCTTAACTACGTCGTTTTAAATTGGTAGTAAAGTAATGTGAGCGAGCATGTCAGACGCCAATGGCACGTTTCGTCATTTGGAAGAAACTTTTGCCACTAACGCCTTGACGGGTAGAGGTTGTAAGACTATGGGATATGAAACACTGAACAGAAGTCATTCTCATTAAGAAATGGCGACCTAGATTTCTCTACAGACCACGTAATCTATGCATTCTACGAACAATAATGAATTTATACCATATCGGCCGACGTGCATTATTAAAAGGCTTGCCTTATCGACTAAGTCGCGCATGGTGGCTAAGCGAAATCAAGCTACTGCTGAAAGATTTATTCCATATTCTTTCTCGTGTCATTGAATTTCTACATCTAAATATAGCCAAAGCTATCTTGGCGATGATATAAATATGATTAATTTTGATCAATTCCCTAAGCTCCATGTCTGATTAAGAAATATCTAAAATAGTTCAGCTAAATAACGATTCGTTAAACTTATGTTAGATTGTGCGAACATTAAAACAAATTTGGCAAGAAGAAGCCCCAGGACGTACGCTGGGTGAAGTAGAAATTAATTGGTGATGCGTATTCGAAACTAGATCACAGAATCACATGAACAATACAGAACTAAGTGCATTAACGTCATCTACGCGTATTTGACTACGAAAATCTAGTACCATGTAATCTTCTCAAGGAGGGCAATGCAGAGTCGACATTCGCCAAACATACGAGCTGAAGTTTGTTTAATTCAATATACCTCTGTGAATAGGCGACTTTGTGCGCCATATTAAAAAAAAATTTCTAATAAAATTAATGCCAGAAATCCTGATGAACGTTGCCTGTTGAATTTAGTCGCCTATTCGACCACCGATTGTAATACATGTGAAAGCATGGATAAATTCGACTGTGATCTAAGTAGTAGAGTGAATGGTAAAGATAACGTCTTAGTTATGGATGATATTTATGTATAATTTAAGCGCTTGCGGGATGGTGAATTTCATCTAGGTGGAAGATATCCTATAAAGTCAATAGAAAACGATTATCGAGAATGAATTTTTGACAGCAGCTCGAAACAACGGTAACATGTGAGCAACCGAAATTTTAGATGTGTGGTTTGACGTTGCACCACTTGGCGTCCTTCTACACTCAGACACCTGTTGACTCAATTATATCGTGTCGTAGTTACTTATAGATGAAATGATTACATCAAGACATGTCCAGCGTATGGAATAATTTATTTGGACTCTGAACATGCACTTATTCGTTTTAAATTTGTACTCCCATATTTCGGAAACCTAAATATGAAGAAACTTCAGACAGGTGTAAGCAAACATGAACAGCCACCTTTACAACAGAACTATGAAACTTTTTCAATGATATTTACTAATCTTTATCAAATTAAACGTAAAAAGGAAATCGTGCAGGTTGCATGAAGCAAGATGACCGTCATTAATACCATAAAAAGGGCAACTGTAGTTCATCCGATTAACATAGTGATATACGACTGAATCCAATCGTATATGGGTTATAAGCATCAATCAGTTTACGCCGTCTCAGCACTTTGCTTGAACTGCATACTAGTGAAGAAAAATCCGGATCCCGTGGTTGCATGGATAATAAGTTTACTCTATGACAAATTCTTGTCGGGCGACAGGTATATCGTGGTCACACAAAAACGGGTTTTCTGGACTTTTAGGACGCAGTTGACTCAATCTATCGCGATTTCCTATTTGATATTCTGTTTAAAAGTGACATGCCAAATTATTTTGTCAATATTCGATGTAATATCTATACCGCCACTTCCAGTCGCGATATAGCCTATAGTGAATTAACACACGAAATAAATACTGTTATTAGTGTTCGTCAAGGCGCACAACTTTCTCTATTTTTGTTTAAATTTTAATAGTTGACCTTATGAAAAATACGTTTTCACACGTTCAGTATGCAGATGTCTAAATTAACGCAGAAAATAGATTAATCGATCCTGATTATTTAGGTGACATTTGATTATCATTCAGCATTTGAGATTTTGCCGAGGTCACCGTTAATAGATTTGCACTCGTTGTTTGGCCTTCCGCACTTTTTAAATGTTGGATACGACTTCAGGATTACTGGCTACTCACTTCAACTCAGCTGATGCCAGTTTATTAGCTGGGTGTAGTTTTAATGTTTGCATATATTTGTTGTTGTATCAATAACTTAAACAATATGGGAGACGAGGCGAATATAAGAACAAAGAAAGCTGGAGAAATTTTCTCGTAGCTTTGTCATTTAGGCAGGAGCGACAGAATCCCAAACTGCATTGATTTTGGTGTATTTAGTTAATCTGTACATGCAGTTTTCTTAAACACAATAAAATTGTCGCCTTCCAACGTCAATGGTCGTAGACGCTTATAAGCTTATGATCAAAGTTGTTTGATGAACTTTCCCTTTAAGCTACCAACAACAAAAGTATCTATGCCATTCGTGGATGTCGTTTCAGTGGGGCTATCAAGTGCTCTTCATTTGACATTCAAATGAGTCTCCATCACATGCCCACAAGTACATTGTTCTCTAAGCCACGCCAAAATTGACGTAGAAATCATTGTAAATAGATACTGACGTGACCGAAACAGCTAACATTATCTCCAGTCAAATTGTATATCTATCGTATGTCTACCAGAAAAGGGTCCACGCGTTTATCCTAATCTACAGTTGGAAATCACGCGCGATACGGTATCGTATCGCGCTCAGAGAGGATCATGTTGCAAATTTCTAGTAGAATCATCTAATTATCCTACTTTCCTTATTTGAGATGAGTAAACTTCTAAATATGGTCTTGATTAGGAAGTGATATAATTTAAATTGAGAGGAAGATGGATTGCCATTGTAGTCCTTCCATAAATTTGATTTGGTCTATATTTTATTGAGTAAAGGTATACGTTGTCTCGTTTCTGTGTGTTTCCAATTTAAGTTTTTCCACTAAAACTAAATTATTCCTCGTGTTAAAAGCACTCAATTAACAATTTTTGTAAAAATTTAAATTATTCTTAACTGTATGATAATGATTTTAACAAATTAATTTCGCTGTTTTTATCACTTGTTTGATGTTGTAATATTCTTTGTTCTCATTTGTATGTGGCAGCGAAACATCAATAAGGAGAACATTTATATATTTATTTAGATAATTTCAGTACCACTTCCCCGTCTTGTGTGGTGTCTCTTCAGTAATGACAGATTGGGGATGGTTAGTTGGAACTTTGGGTCTAAATGTATGCCATATGAGCTTCACCTAAAACAGAAAAAGACCAACCGAGATGCATTAGTTAGTATATGACTGTTAATCGTGTGTAGTGTAGTGTGCGTCAGGGTGGCTCAGTGATTAGAGCACCAGTTTCCGAAGCTGACGTGCTCAGGTTCGAGCCCTGTCTCGCGGCAAATTCTGGCCAGTAACTGAAGAGTTCCTAATAAAGACGAAACCGGACTTTTGGATGTATTGCCTTTTCTACACTATACAATTCTTAGTTTTAATGTACATAAAAAATGTATGCAATTAATAGGTCAGGTGTTTATATCAAATTCGTAACCTTGATTATAATAAATGTTAACACCGCCCGTGCAACTAATATTCGTTTAAACATACTTGGACGGAAAATCTTAAACGCAATGACCAGCAAAGCTATAACCTGGTACAAATTACAAACATTAATTAGTTATACAATAGGAATTAACCTTACACAAAAGTTGATTTGCGTCTCCACACACTCAAAATTCGACATACATTTATCCTAAATCAGTCAAACTACTAAATATATTTTTAACTTACAACAATAATAACTTCGCATAGAAAAGATTATAATTTGAATTTATTTGTATACTCCAAGTAAACTAGCCGTTATCCACAATAAACATACTCTCAATTATAAAACATGTTGGGTTTTCTTAAAAAATGATTTCTTCGCTTTAGAACAACATTGATCATTATTTAACACAGGATTGTTCTAATGTGTCAATTATTTCTTAAAAAAGCATTATTTTTGCATTCGACAAATTCTCCAATCACTTCGCGCATAACTTTGAATACTTAGTGTTCAATTTAAATCCTGACATTTTTTAAGCTCAGTTCCATTTAACAAATATGGTTGATTTACTTTAGTTTAAGTTAAACACATGCATAATTAAGGTTTTAACTTTTCCAAATAATTAAGGTCCTATTTAAATTGTACTATAATTTACATTACATTCATATTATTATTCTTCGAAAATTTGTAATTAAAATTTACCTTGTATTAAAGCTAATTATTTTATATGCTCTCATAAACCTTTTTCTAAAATCTCATATATAAAATTTAAGACCTAGAAAATGACTTTTGCAATTCAGATACTTAGTACCTGAAAACAACTTACAGCGCCATATTTTTAATGTCATAAATACAAAGTTCTATTTTCTTGTTTTCCAACCAAATTAGAAATTCCACCCATTTCGCATAATAAGAATATTATAGAAATCGGAAAAGTTTACTATATTTTTCTCGAAATGCCACTTAAGAATTTGAAGCAGTTTAATACGCTTCGGTAATTTTGGTTCTATCCACAATATTTTTATTTAGAGCGGTTTTTTCATAATTAATTCCAAAGCCAGGTATTATTTAAACAAAGGGGAATTAGAACGAAGCCGAAATTAATTATCGTGAATATCTAGGAAATACTAATAATTCCCAACAATTAAAACAGGATTGTCGGCATTCGAAACGGATTTGTATTTTTCGCATTAAGTGTTCATGTTCTACAAACATTTAAAAAAATTCACTGCCTATTTGTCAAAATGCAGATCAAATAATTCACTCAGTTAAAAAAATTAAACAATAATTGATTGCGCAGTTGGTGGTAACAATTATTTAAATCAAGTTTGCGCGGTTGAAGTAAAGACAAATCCAATTGTATTTAACAAGTCGTCGAACGGCATATCTAAACTACCGCCAGTCGTACGCACTGACGAGTTTCAAACTTCCATGGTCATCATCAGAGTACGACGGAAAACTGATTAGCGAGGATCAAATCGCATTACGTATATATGGAAAACAAGCTCAGATATGCGGTTCTCATATCTAATATTCCAGCTATGATGTAAGACGATTGGTTAAATACAATGGGATTGGTGTTTACTTCAAGAAAACTTGATTTAAAGAATTGTTACCAGCACCCGCGCAATCAGTTGTTGTTTAATTGTATTGCCTATATATATATGTTTCTGGAGAAAGCTGCAAACAGGTGATGCTCGTAATTGAATAGAAATTGTGCAGAGACGTTTTGAGTCAAGTACAATGTAAGCGAGAATACTAGTTGTGAGAGCCGCATATCGAAGTTTGCTTTCCATACATATCCAATGCGGTTTTCTCCTTGCATGTTAGTTTTTCGTCGTACTTTGCTGATGGTCATGGAAGGTCGAAACGCGTCTGTGCGTGCGACTGGCAGTTGTTTAGCTATGTTGTTTGACGACTGGTTTAATACAATGTGATTGGTGTTTACTTCATTCTCGCAAACTTGATTTAAAGAATTCACCCAGTTGTTTGCTGCAAGATGATCAATTTATAGAAATGAACAAATATCTAAATTTCTAAATAATCTACCGTGTGAACTTGATGGTTTCTAACTTAAATACAACAAAATATGTTTTTATTAGATAAAGCATTAAATAAAAATATTATCTTAATAATTATTTTATACTTATTAATTTATTTTATGCTAAATTAACTGTTTAACGTTATTTGTCCACAGGAGAAATATTACTTCACATTTTAAGGTTAGATTTTTGTTTTATTTTCATGTTAGTAAAGGAACCTTTTCTAAATTTTAACTTTGCTGTTTGGAAAAATATTGATTATTATTATGGAAATGGAAATTTAAAATTGTATCTTTTCATCTATATGGACTAGCTTTAGAGCCTATGATTTATGGAGTAATTTTGAATGTCGTTTATTAGTTTCTTTAAAACATATCAATGATAATTGACTTCGTGGCCGAAAGAATTCAGCTGTTTGCAGCTGGGAGAAATAGATACAAACTATGAAAAATCATTAATAATTGTCATACGACTGATAAGCTGGTCTTTTTATTTTCAGTTATCCCTCCATACCTAATGTGTCTTATATGGCTTGTTGGTGTTTACGACCCGAAAATGATCCAAACATGTTAGCAATGTGGAAAAACTGATAAATAGTTTAAAACTAATGTGTTATAGTAGTATATGGAACACCAAAACAATCTACGAAATAATCGTTCCCAAGACATTCATAAACGAAATTTACTTGAGGTTTCTTCCTTACATAGATAAGGAAGCTGAAGCAGTTGCATTTATCACATTGAAACTTCGCCAATTTTATCATGATTTGTGTATATGAATTTCTGGTAGACAAGTTTACTAAGGAGGTTATTAGATTCTTATACTTTACATAATGTACATTTATTTATGAAATATTATGTACTTTCAGCATTTCCAAGATGATAACCAATCGACGGAACAGAAGAAAATTTGTGAAAAAAATGATTTTGATATATGCACATATATAAGGTGATTTAAATACATCGATATTAAGTGAACTAGTTACCTTATGTGCTGTTTTTCTTTTCCTTTTGTCCATATTAGTTCAGTGTCAAAGTTGGCTTTAACAGAAGTTACAGAAAAGAACACTGGAGTGTATTTTTGCACGGCTGGAAATTTTTTGGAAGAAATAAAAAGAAATATAACAATTTCAGGTAAGCAGGCATGTTTGCTTAAAAACGTGATACTGCGTGAGAACATTACAGAAAAAAGTAAAGAAATTATTGGTCACAATAATATGATTAATACTTCTTTACTAAAAATGTAAAGAAATCATATATATATATATATATATATATATATATATATATAATTTTATCGAAAATATGAATTGCCTGAAAGTTTAATTTCAATAGATTATTACCACAAGTGGTAGATTAAATATCAGAATTCGTGTCTAACTTAGGGATGATAGAATTGGTACGTATTTAACGAGAAACTGTAATATATTTAATATACATGTTTAGTTAAACAAATCCAGCTATAATTTTTGTTTTTGTTTTCTATCTTAGGATATTCAGGAAAACCAATCAAAAAGCCTTTATTTAAACGAGAGGAATTGATGAATTTTTCTGCGTATTACCAATTCATTCAGGTTAAATTAAAACATAGAAAATTGGTTTGCATTTTCATTTGCAATTATAAACTTCCTAACAAGACTTCGAATTAAGTATACCAAAAGGCAAAAATTGGTATATTTAAATTGAAAAATTTTACGAATATCAAAATTTTGTAAAGAAAACCACAAAATAAATTAAAAAATGGTTTTATTAAATTTTTCCAAATAAAAAAATTCAAATTCAAATATAAAAATAAATACAGCGATATATTTGAATTAAGATACATTCACATATGTTCAACCAAATAAAACAAATAATAAATAATGTGACACGTATGTTTTTATTGTAAAACTTTGACTTTTAATCATTGATTCAAAATTCTTGCATTTACTCATCAAGTGTGAATTAATCGATAAATATATTGTGGAGGAGTTTATTCGACATAAACAGGAATAAAATAATGTTTACCAAATTCGAGAGACATTTTAATGCATGTCATCAAACTGGAAACAAAATTGGCTATCTATTTGCCATGTTGATTATTTGTTAACTGGCGCTAGACGGATATTGTATATTTTAAAATAAAATTTGGAAACATTGATGATTTTCCCCCACTTCTGGATGTGTTTGTGGTACTGGCAAATATGAATCGCTAATATGTCTCTAACAGTATTATATTAAACATTTAGCTACACAATGCATCCGATGATTATTTAGAAGCAGATGATATCGCTAACATTATTGACGCAAGTACGGTGCGTTTCGGTCTGAAATACCTCATATTACTTTTGTTGTTAAATTTCACTTTTGTGAATAAAACATTTTTTATTAAAAATAAAGCAGTTATTTTACCTCGATGTGTGAAAATGATTATATTTTAAAAATTAAAGACAGTCTATGTTTTATTGGCAGTTGGCAGATTGCCATTTTAATAGAGGTTGTACAAAGTTTTATCTGTTAAGGGGCTTCAAGCTTCCACTGCTTAATCAGTTTCTTTTCCTCTCAGTCTAAAACACGCGAAGAATTCGTTCAAATATCATATAAATTGTTTAAATTGGGCTTTATACGTTAGATCCATTGGAAAATAATGTGGTATTAAAATATATACAAAAATGAAGAAAATTACTTATTTATTATTAAAGAAATTTTGATGCAAAATAAAATATGGAAATATAATTATTTAAATTTAATGGAAACAAGAAAGGGCGCGGTATAATAAACAACAATTTTACAGCGTATATTTGCAAATTGCCCAATAAATTTTTTTCTCATAATGTTATTCGTTTTCCCGAATAAGAAATCTTAACTTATGTTGATAAGAGAACCCTACATGCTAAATGAATGAGCCTTATCATCATGTAGGTGAACATATTTGATTCAAAAATAATATATAAATTTACTTTTATAGAGTGATTCATGTACGTTATTTTTATTCCCAAAATAAATTTGAACACAGAAAAGTATAAAATAATTTTTCTATAAATAAAGTCATACATTCAATCTTGTTCACTGTCAATATTTATGCATTTGAAATAAAACAAAAATTGGCTTACTCTTTACTATCTTCTTGTTTAATATAAATCTGTTATATTATTATGCATCATTCCTCGAAATAATTAACAAATACAGAATTTTTTCATTTTAAATAACAATTTCTGAAATTTATTTAATCCTTATTCAGAAAGTTGACATCAAATTAAAATGTACCGCTTGTTGATCTATTCAGCCGATAAAATAAAATTTTCACATAAAAAGAATAAAACAGAAATTATATTTTAAAATTCCACAATATCGAAAAATCTTACTAAATGAAGTACCAATTTGTTAACGCGAGATGATGACTCATAATGCGTGGTAAATATCGTTTAATGAGGGATGCTTACTTGACATCGCAACTTCCATTGGTGTAGGCCGCAACGAACGATTTTAATTATTGCATCCACGTATATTTGTTGATTTAAAACATTTGCAATAAAGATGAACATATATTTCAGACATGATACAGAAGAACAAAAAAAACACTTCTTTTTCCAAATTTTCGGGACCTAATTTCCCGTCCCATCTTCAGGATTGACACTATACACACAGGAATAAAACACAACTTTTCACAAATATGGTATCTTCATTCAAGACAGATACATTTATATTTAATTTAATTCTAAAAGTATTTTTTTAATTTTCTTCCTCATATCCGGTCTTCATACCTAGTCTCTTATACTCAAATGTATACAAAACTTATATCTGTCCCCTTCCCCGCACACAACCACCTATAGACACGTGAGTATTCTACTAAATTGACATTTATCGAATAACTATAAGCAAACCTTATGGGTTGACATACACTTCTATCCATGATGTCTATATTTTAATTATTGTTCCGGACGCATAGAAGGATCAACAAAATTTTGATTTCAATATTGCAGTAATCCTGAAATTCCCCAGTTTACCTAATCCCATCCTGTTTGCAATAGGTTACATACAGAAAGAGAGATTAATAAAACTTTTGAAAGAATATATAGTTTTATTTTTTTTGGACAAGATCGAATACGAAGCCTACACTAGCGAAACGTCTCAAACCAAATACACATTAATACTCATATCCTGTATAAATTAATTTCTCCATTTAAATATCTGTGTCAAAACCATGTACATATATATATATATATATATATATATATATATATATAAATTAGCAATATTTTATATTTATTTAAATTTAATTTATTTACTTATTCATAATCTATATAGACCAATATCTTATAAAAACAATAATTATATAAACGTATATATATATATATATATATATATATATATATATATATACATATATATATATATATATATATATATATATCTATATATATTTATTTATTTATAATGCCCATGCCTTTCAATATTACACAGTATATTTATAATTAGGAAGAAAGAACACATTAATAACAAAGTGGATAAAGGCCATTTATTTCGTGAATACTAATCATCGCTTATACAATCATACATATTTATACATTTTGGGTTTTCAATTGATTATGCTAGTGGTAACAAATCTGACTCGTTTTACTTCTGTTTCTTGTTTTGGCTAGTTGGTGAGTGTGTATGCGTTTGTGTTTGTGTGTATGCGTGTTTGCATGTAAAGGTCATTCTCGCAGTATTGCAAAGTGATGTCTGAGATCTGGTCATTATTGTTTTGATGGCTTGAGAATTAACCATTTGTGCGCATTGTTCACTGTTACATGTACGAGTGCTATTTTTCCCAGTGTAGTTGATCGTTTCACCTTGTTGCGCAAATTTATATTTTCCACATGGTAACAGCGCCAGTGTGGATTGCAGTGTTAAACGCTCATATTGTTTGGAAACTTCTGTCACCGTATGCGCCTCTGTTATTTCCACTTCAGTTTGTTGCCAATCCGATTGAATGTTTGTTGATTCTAGTCGAGGGCCTGTTTGTTCTTGACAGGATACTAGTAGATTGTTGTTGAATTTTGTTATTCTTGGCCAGTCGATTAGAATATCATGTTGATGAAACTTTTGAATATTAAGGTCAGGTGCTTGTTGTTTTATATAAAGGGCTTCATAAATAAATAATAAATTTTCTGATTTTGCTTTATGTGGAATTGTGAAATTGGTCGAATTGACAGGGTGCCCCGTTGCCAATATATGATCGGAAATAGCTGATTTTCCTGACGGTGCCAAGCTAAGAGGCCAAGGAAAGAATAACAAATTCAACAGTATCAACCAGAACAGGTATGACCCTCAGCTAGAATCAAACATACAACCGGATTGGCAACAAACTGAAGTGGAAATAACAGAGGCGCATACGATGACAGAAGTCTCCAAACAATGTGAGCGTTTAACACTGCAATCCACACTGGCGCTGTTACCATGTGAAAACGACAACTTTGCGCAACAAGGTGAAACGATCAACTATACTGGGAAAAATAGCACTTGTATATGTAACAGTGAACAATGCGCACAAATGGTTAATTCTCAAGCTATCAAAACAATAATGACAAGATCTCAGACATCACTTCGCAATACTGCGAGAATGACCTTTACATGCAAACACGCATACACACAAACACAAACGCATACACACTCACCAACTAGCCAAAACAAGAAACAGCAGTAAAAACGAGTCAGATTTGTTACCACTAGCATAATCAATTGAAAACCCAAAATGTATAAATATGTATGATTGTATAAGAGATGATTAGTATTCACGAAATTAATGGCCTTTATCCACTTTGTTATTTGTGTTTTCCTAATTATAAGAATATATATATATATATATATATATATATATATATATATATATATATATATATATATATATATATATATTCATATATATATATATATATAATGGGCGCTATATATATATATTATTTTATAAAAGATATGGAAAAAGAAGAACCCACATATTTAACTATGCCTTATCTAAATATCATAAGTTATAGAGTGGACGTATATTTTAATTGATTTTTTTATAATATCGTAGGGTATTATACATTATAATAATAAATAAGTAAATTAATAAAATTTAATAAATACAAAATATTTTAATTTATTATATATATATATATATATATATATATATATATATATATATATATATATATAAATATATATACTTGGTTTTAGTAGATATTTAAATGGAGAGAATTAATATATCAGGATGAATATGAGTAATGTGTATTTGGTTGGGAGACGTTTCATTAATGTAGGTTCCGTATTCGGTCTTGCCTAGAATAATACTATATATTTTTTCAACAGTTTTATTAGCCTCTCTTTCTGTGTATAATCTTTTGCAAACAGGATTGGATTAGGTAAACTGGGGTATTTGAGGATTACAGCAATATTCAAATCAAAATTTTGTTGATTCTGCTATGCATCCGTAACAAAAATAAAAAATATAGACATCATGGATTGGCGTGAATGTCAATCGATAAAGTTTGCATACGTTTATTCGGAAAATGTCACTTTAGTAGAATACATATATGAACTTATGGAGATGTTTTGTGTGCGGGGAGGGGCCAGAGATGTCTTGTATACATTTGAGTATTAAAGACTAGGTATGTTAACCGGATATTAGGAAGACAATAAAAAAAACGGGAAATTAGGTCCCGAAAATTTGAAAAAAGAGTAGAAAATCTTTTTCCAACGTCATATTCAGAAAATCAGCTGATGGAAGGATTAAAAAGAATGGACAAGTGAGAACCTATCAGTCGAGGCCAATAATCAGAGCACCTGAAAATGTACAACATTCAAGATTTTACCGACCTAAGAGTGCTACCAATTGTAACGCACAACAAGAAAGACAGCACTGCGCAAAAAGATTCAACATTTAAACGAAATAACTAGTAGTATAAAGGCTCTATGAAAATGTTTTTCAATTAATAATATATAAACGATCAATCGAATTATTATTTTATGTTATTTTTATGTATTATTATAAATTTAGTTCGAAGCGAGCCTACTACAATAACAACTACATCATCGCGAGAACATACCAAAAGTAAGAGCTTTAAAAAAATTATTTCATTAAAATTCATTTATTGACGAATTTATAAACTAACTTTATGTAGACTTTTAGTTTTTATTTAAGGAAATTGCCAGTATGTATATTATAGGGTTCTCATTGCAAACAAACATTAATATTTGGGAAATTTTCGATATTTAAAGGACAAATACATACATTTAAATATACCTCATTTATTGTTTTTAACCAGTTGAGATACTCTATAATATTATCACTCCAATTAAATAAAATTAAACTTGAATTTAGGCACTGAAAAAGAGTAATTCCTATTTAACTTTATTGTTAATAAGAATATAATTTTAAAATAAAATTAGATCATATTTATCGAGATTGTTTTCACTAGTAATTACAATGTTTTTAGACATCTTAATCATGCACAATGTTTCCATATCGCCTTTCGACAAAAATATGCAAGAAATCCGCAAGACCGAAATGGAAAAAAATACTGGATTTGTGCCAACCAAGCAGGTAAACACATATTGCAGACAAATATTCCGAATTCAAAGTAACTAAATGAGTTTGCTAATGAAGCTTGAGGCCTTCCTAGAGTGTTACGTCAACTGGTGTTTCGACATAAAAAATATGTTTGCATCCTTGATAGTTGAGCCAAAATATTTGTCCATATCTTTCTTATATTGGAAACCTACCTTTTTTAAAAATATTTATATGTTTCGAAATTAACTTGTTCTTACGATATAATGAGAGTTTGAAATTAAAGGAGCTAATCTGACGTTCAAGTTTTCTAAATCCACGTAAGTTATTGGGAATTTAAAATGACAAAGTGAGGCAATTGTCAGAAATTTATAAACAAACGAATACCAAAATGGACACTAATAATGAAATGGGTCATATTCATTAAATATGCAGGAAAATGTAGACCAAACTAAAAGACTATGATGACTAGAACTGGAGAATGCCTAAAGTTTTCAAGTTATTTAATAAAGAGTTATATCAAAAACGTTTTATTTCTCGATCGAATAATTTTTATATCCTTGTAGATAATCTGAAATAAAGGAATTCGTCGTTTTAAACAATATAGGGGGTATAACGGTATTTTATTTAAGTATGTATTAGGTGTTGCGAACCTAGTAACAAATTAGTTCAGTTGTGACCAGAAGGATAAACCAAAGGAAGCATGAACGGAAAGTATAATCTCATGCACATTCGTTTCGTGCTTACTGGCGACTCACCAGTAGGAGCCGGTATTACGCCCTTTAACCACTATATATTTGGTAGTAGAATGTGGAATAATAGGACAGTAGAATCTCCTAGACGAATGTGTAAACCTGTAATAGTGAAGCTAACATAATCTAAAGTCAACGACAATACGACTTCAATGCTAACTCACATTATATAATATATATACCGAGTCTGTAAAGGATACTAACACTATGGCTATTGTGTTAGTAACTGATACCTTTTTGAAATCGATGAGTACCGGATACTTACACTATGGTTTCCGAGTCAGTACATGATACCAACCTGATGGATATAAATTTATGCTAAAGTTCACCCAAATTGAGAATTACAACAATTTCTGAACACCTGTTACTCAAGTATTTTATTTGTTGAACAAAAGCCTACTAAGTAAAAAAAATAGTATACTAATTAATCAGGCCTTACGCAGAAAATCTATTTTATGTGCAGAACTGTATGTCTTAACATTACAGCAACTAAATTGGATTTCGATAATCTGTAGTAATGTAGACATGGAATTACGCTATGATAATGGCTAAGGTGCTGAACAGAAGGTGAAAAATGTTTTCTGTTTCCAAAAAATAGTTTGTCTTAAAGGCACATCACGTAAATAATTTCAAAGTCATTCTAGAGGTAACTAATTATGTTAAATTTGTGATTGACACCAGTTTGATTGATAAAGCTGTTGCGCGGAAGCTAAGACACGTTTGATTATCTATGCAGTCCATAGAACACCAGAAAGACGACACATAATATTAAAATTTTCGATTTTAGAGTTTTTGTTACGCGCATTGACTAAAGGGTGTATCTACATAATTGAACTGTTACGAAAACATAGAGACAAGAACATCGGTCTCACTTCCGAACACGAAAAAGTTGATTGTCTATCGAAATTGGATATGCTACTTTCAAAAGATATTCATGATAAATGAGACAGAACAAACTTCGAGAGACCCACCTAGTCAGAAAGTTATTTACGTTAGATAAATTCCGTAATATTTTATTATAAACAGTAAACATTTCGTAAAAAAAGTAATTCCAGATAGAAAAGTTGACGGCTTCCACAATAAGGACGTGTTTAATGTTTATAAACTATTCTGAACAACGCAATTAGGGAACGTTTGAAAGGCGAATTAATAAAATACACACAATAGTAGCATTATACAAAATTGACGATCTACACGATCGTATAATTTAATGGGGGCTCGTATAAAATAAAAGTGTAGCAGTGAATGTAGCTCATCCATTGATTGGAACTAAATCAAACATTCGGCGTAACTATCAAAATAAGCCGAAACACCACTAATATGCAGGTGCACGTTGTTTATTAACATAAGAAAGTAAGATGGTGGTCTTACAAGTTGAAACTTCACAAAAGGCGGCATCATCCCATAGTCGTTTCTGCTTCATAGTCTTATTTCTATGCTGCAGTCCTGTTCTGCACTATCGGTGATATTTAACACAACACGGCTAGAATAACTTTCTCAGTTGGAATGATGAAGAAAAGATAGTCAAAAAACAGTATATTACCAAGATGTGGAGAATGTAATATAGAATTTAATTACATAACGTCAATTGAACTCAAAAGCCGCAATGCTTTTTTGATTCTTCCATATAAACTAAATTTAAGTAAAGTATGTAATGGAATGCCAAATTCAACTCAACAACAACGTGCCTGAGCAACACAGATTTTTGAATTCATGTTCACAGATTATGAGCACATTACTGGATTCATATGTACAAAAATGTTGAGCTTACACCTGGTTCTATTCTCTGCAAAATGGCGTCTAACTCATCGTCCTCCGCAGCATCAACCGATTCCGCGTCGATTTATTTCACCAACGTGAATACCAACCACCCGATTGAGTCTTGATTGTTGTGATAAAAGTTTTATGCACCAACATAAATTTCTTGTTCAACGTATAACATACACATCCTTATTATCTTAAATGAAAACGGCAAGCCAATTAAACATCTACGCAATCCCACTAAAACAACTGTTACATTCCAAATGAAGACGATAATTATATGGTATAGTGTCTGAAAATGGCAAAACCTTTGCTGATGTAAATATAAAATTTATGCAATTATTCACCAAATAGCTTAATATTCAGTAATTAAAGAGAGATAATAAATTTATCATGTGATCCGAAACTTTACATATCAGAACATAAAAATAGTCTCTACGCCTCTCTTTTTATACAACTCTAGTCTAGTTGACATAATATTCAAGGAAATAATTAAATAAAACTAAAAACGATGTAACTACATCCATAGTTCAAATATAATAAAGACAAATTAACAGTGAATCACGCTAATTTCATAGACCGTCAAAATGAATAAGAAATAGAGCTCAAATCTGTAGCGCGCAGAAAAATTTACCAGAACAATTTATGTGATTTTAATATAACAAGTAAAGGAAGTTTTTACATTCAGAAAAACCTATATAGGCGAACAACTAATCTGTAGGCATTCTAAATGACGTTTTATAAAATTAGTTTGACAAGGATTACCAATCTCACTCGGTTAGGAAAGCAATTGAAAAACCAAAAATTGATTTAACCAGGCAGTCAATTCTTCCGAGCTGCAATTCCATAGTCCATTCGATCAGATGGTCGGTAACTAGAGTTAATGAGCTTGACATTTGGAATGCCTGTGTCAAATCCGATCAGGATAACACATCTACGATTGCGCAAACTATTTGTTAAACTTTGCATTTATGTTTATAATATATTTCCTCTGAACTGTTTGCTCAATAAAACTGAAGAAGTGCGCTAGGATTATTTCGATTAACATACACACCGATTTCCGTTTGGTAAAAGCAAGTGAGAAATATATATTCAGGAATTTAGATTTATATCAGGGCGGTGTGCGTTAATTATAGGGCGTTTCAATATTTGAAACTGTTTCTAAATTTCAATGTTCTGCTTGTTTTGATTTTAGAAAATAAATTTAATCATTTGTAAAATCCTGAGAATAATTCGAAAGAAATAATTTTTGTGATGAATGAATTGACCTTTATCTGCGCTAAAAGCAACAATACGTTGATTTTCTAAAAGCTCATATTCCAAAAAATTAAAAAAATACTTTGTGTAGATAAATGCTAAAACGTATAATTAAGAGAAAATTTGAAATAATCTGTAGTACAGTCACCATTTTAAAATATTTTATTATTTTACATTTGTGAATACTTCCCTTTCTGAAAGGTTAAAATCGCCAACTCCTGGAAATAGTGTAATATTAAAAATTCGTTGTTAATTCTATAAATGGCAAAATACAAATAGAAATTTGAAAATCAGCAATTAAATTCATTTAATGAGTATCATCACGTTTACTCTCTACAATATTGAAAGCAGAGCCTCGTTATCAAAGCTAAAATCACAATTTTCAAACTAGCACTCCATTCGCAATACGTTTAAAGACATCTTAAGCGATTTCTTGTGACAAAATGAAAGCAATCCGGATAGAAATTCATGTTTTTATTGGAAAATTAAACCAACTCATTGAAACAAATTAAATATCGACAATTATTGAACATCATTTACAATAGAGATATTTACATTTAAACGATGGCAGCAAATATAAAAATTTACAACTTTTTAAATTAATAAATCATACGTTTTTGAGTATAACGCTACTTTGAAAACAAGTAATCAGAAAAAGCTTAATTCTTTCAGGTTTTTACTAAATCAGTCGAATTAATATCTCGCGAAATGATGATGTAGTTTAAATGTGTTCTATAAACTCGTTTTCGTAAT
The DNA here is from genome assembly GCA_029291075.1 of Eudiplozoon nipponicum. Classification (NCBI taxonomy): domain Eukaryota; kingdom Metazoa; phylum Platyhelminthes; class Monogenea; order Mazocraeidea; family Diplozoidae; genus Eudiplozoon; species Eudiplozoon nipponicum. The sequence continues at coordinate 58,781 of JAQBSW010000976.1, read as the reverse complement.
AATGTTATTCTTCGATTCCAAAATGTATTTCACAATTTGCGTTATTCGATACAGTTATGCCCAAACTCGAGCTCCTAAATACCAATAAACCTTTGATTATTAATTATACATAATTTAGACAATGTGGACTGTTTGTGATTTCCCACATGGCAATGTCACATTTACTCATTATAAGATATTGACATATATGTAAACTGATGTTTGTAAAATGATGGAAGATGATGATAGTAACTTAAAATTTTAAAAAATAGCGTTAATGATATCTGTATTTATACCTGTAAAATATAAAGACACTCACTATCAATTACCAGGTTTCAAATTAAGATAGTGAATTATAATTTTCGGTTTACTTATTTTAACCGTTTGTCAAATTAGTTATGCGCTAAATTATTCCGGTCAATTCAACTAATATTCAAAATGATAAACTGATTAGTGCATCTTAAATAAACTTTATTAAAATTAGCCATCTTTTACAAAATATCCTAAATACATGACAAACAATACGGCTATATAATTTTCAGTTGCGTCATTATTTTTAAGTGTGATATGAATTGATAAATACTAAAATATGAAAGTAAAATTTAAAGGAACTGATTATCAAAGAAATAGAAAATTCGAGTCTTACCAGGTTTTAAATTTAGATATTGAATTACTGTTTCCGGTTTATTTATTTTATACGTGTGTCAAATTAGTTATGCGCTAAAGTATTGCGATCAACTCAACTAATATTAAAAATGGTAAACTGATAAGTACATCTCGAATAAAGTTTCTTAAAATTAGCCATCATTTACAAAATATCCTAAATACATGACAAACAATACGGCTATATAATTTTCAGTTGCGTCATTATTATGTAAATTTGATAGGAATTGAGAAATAAAAAGATACGAAAGTAAAATTTAAAGGAACTGATTATCAAAGAAATCGAAAAATCGAGTCTTACCAGGTTTTAAATTTAGATATTGAATTACTGTTTCCGGTTTATTTATTTTATACGTGTGTCAAATTAGTTATGCGCTAAAGTATTGCGATCAACTCAACTAATATTAAAAATGGTAAACTGATAAGTACATCTCGAATAAAGTTTCTTAAAATTAGCCATCATTTACAAACTATCCTAAATACATGACAAACAATACGGCTATATAATTTTCAGTTGCGTCATTATTATGTAAATTTGATACGAATTGAGAAATAAAAAGATAGGAAAGTAAAATTTAAAGGAACTGATTATCAAAGAAATCGAAAAATCGAGTCTTACCAGGTTTTAAATTAAGATATTGAATTACTGTTTCCGGTTTATTTATTTTATACGTTTGTCAAATTAGTTATGCGCTAAAGTATTGCGGTCAATTCAACTAATATTAAAAATGGTAAACTGATTAGTACATCTTGAATAAACTTTATTAAAATTAGCCATCTTTTACAAAATATCCTAAATACATGACAAACAATACGGCTATATAATTTTCAGTTGCGTCATTATTATGTAAGTTTGATATGAATTGAGAAATAAAAAAATATGAAAGTAAAATTTAAAGGAACTGATTATCAATGGAATCGAAATATCGTGTCATACCAGTTTTTAAATTAATACATTGAATTACTGTTTCCGGTTTATTTATTTTATACGTAAATTAGTTATGCGCTAAAGTATTGCGATCAACTCAACTAATATTAAAAATGGTAAACTGATAAGTACATCTCGAATAAAGTTTCTTAAAATTAGCCATCATTTACAAACTATCCTAAATACATTACAAACAATACGGCTATATAATTTTCAGTTGCGTCATTATTATGTAAATTTGATACGAATTGAGAAATAAAAAGATAAGAAAGTAAAATTTAAAGGAACTGATTATCAAAGAAATCGAAAAATCGAGTCTTACCAGGTTTTAAATTAAGATATTGAATTACTGTTTCCGGTTTATTTATTTTATACGTTTGTCAAATTAGTTATGCGCTAAAGTATTGCGGTCAATTCAACTAATATTAAAAATGGTAAACTGATTAGTACATCTTGAATAAACTTTATTAAAATTAGCCATCTTTTACAAAATATCCTAAATACATGACAAACAATACGGCTATATAATTTTCAGTTGCGTCATTATTATATAATTGTGATATGAATTGAGAAATAAAAAAAATATGAAAGTTAAATTTAAAGGAAATGATTATCAATGGAATAGAAAATTTGAGTCTTACCAGGTTTTAAATTTTCCGGTTTTATTTATTTTATACGTGTGTCAAATTAGTTATGCGCTAAAGTATTGCGATCAACTCAACTAATATTAAAAATGGTAAACTGATAAGTACATCTCGAATAAAGTTTCTTAAAATTAGCCATCATTTACAAACTATCCTAAATACATGACAAACAATACGGCTATATAATTTTCAGTTGCGTCATTATTATGTAAATTTGATAGGAATTGAGAAATAAAAAGATAGGAAAGTAAAATTTAAAGGAACTGATTATCAAAGAAATCGAAAAATCGAGTCTTACCAGGTTTTAAATTAAGATATTGAATTACTGTTTCCGGTTTATTTATTTTATACGTTTGTCAAATTAGTTATGCGCTAAAGTATTGCGGTCAACTCAACTAATATTAAAAATGGTAAACTGATTAGTACATCTTGAATAAACTTTATTAAAATTAGCCATCTTTTACAAAATATCCTAAATACATGACAAACAATACGGCTATATAATTTTCAGTTGCGTCATTATTATGTAAATATGATATGAATTGAGAAATAAAAAGATATGAAAGTAAAATTTAAAGGAACTGATTATCAATGAAATCGAAAAATCGAGTCTTACCAGGTTTTAAATTTAGATATTGAATTACTGTTTCCGGTTTATTTATTTTATACGTGTGTCAAATTAGTTATGCGCTAAAGTATTGCGATCAACTCAACTAATATTAAAAATGGTAAACTGATAAGTACATCTCGAATAAAGTTTCTTAAATTAGCCATCATTTACAAAATATCCTAAATACATGACAAACAATACGGCTATATAATTTTCAGTTGCGTCATTATTATGTAAATTTGATAGGAATTGAGAAATAAAAAGATACGAAAGTAAAATTTAAAGGAACTGATTATCAATGGAATCGAAAAATTAATTCTTACCAGGTTTTAAATTTAGATATTGAATTATTCTTTCCGGTTTACTTATTTTATACTGTTGTCAAATATTTTAATTGATAAATTATTGAGATAAACATCATTAAAATATTTTAATGACATGACAAAAAATACGCCTATATAATGTTTTGTTCAGTTATTATTATGCAATTGTTTATGAATTGATAAATAAAAAATTATGGAAGTACAATTTATTTTAAAGTGGAAATTTAAGACAGTAAAGCAAAGGCCCTTTTCCTTTGGCTTTTTTTAACTTGACTGTTATATCTGGTAATTTTATGTACACATTTATTTAGAAATGAACGCCTTAAAGATTGTTCAGACAGACAAAAGAATAACAAACATAAAACGGAAAAAACAGGTTACGCACAAAATTAATAAGATAATTCATTGTACCCTTCTTACGTGCAAAAACAAAAAGAAATTTTATCCGATACAAGAAACATTTCTTTCGCATAGTCTTCTTCAAATATCTACTAATGAACATATCTTTAATATATAAATTGGAAAGCAAAACAAGATAGAAATATGTGAACATAGAGAGAGTGTGAAAAATGGAAACCAATCAATTGCGTGCGTCACATCCAGTTCAAGCTCAATGCTTGTACGTGCTTCTTCTGCTTGCATAAATCCGGCTGCAATTTGTTTATCCATAAGGCTTCGAATGTGGCTAGCTCCCTTTTGTTTTTGCATTTAGTAATTACTTTGAATGCTAAGTCTGGAGAACATACGTGCGATGTTTCGATGATGTGTTGCGCAATAGCAGACGTGTATTCACCATTTGATTTAAAACAGGCGTTCAAGTTGCAATGTTCTCTCATTCGAGTAATTAACCGTCTGGTCGATTGGCCTACGTAAGTTGATCGACAACTTGCGCATGTATATTGGTAAATAATATTTGATATCGACATTAACGGCTGTTTCTCTTTGATTGCTGGTAAAGGCAAGTGTGTTACCCTAAATAACACTCGTAGTTTGGCTGCATTAAATGTGCGTGTCAATGCTGCTTCAACTTTCTTTTGTGCCATTCGGGAAACTGCATCCCCCTTAAATGGGATGTTTAGGTAGACGGTTTTCTTTTCTGGCCCATAATACGTCTGTTTCTGGTTAACTTCCCTTTTAATAATTGATTCAATTAATTGTCTGGGATAGCCATTAGACATTAAATCGTTAATTGCTTTATTATATTCATTTTCTTTTGAATCTTGACTAACCAACCTGTCAATTCTTGAAAAGCATTCACGAATTGTTGATAATTTATATTTAAATAGCGCAAAACTGCTGTAATGCAAATACTGTGCAGACCATGTTGGTTTATGGTAAATTTTTCTGTTTAATTTACCATTAGTTTCTTTCTTTAATAGTTAATCTAGGAAAGGCAGACAGTCATCTTTCTCGTGCTCTGACGTGAAGCCGATATTCTTATGTGCTTCGTTGAAACTTTGAAGCAATGTTCGTGATTGCGACCTGTTCTTAAGTACAAGAAATATATCATCCACGTACCGTATATATTGAGTACATTTATTTATCTCACTCTTTAATGCTGTGTTCTCTAGGTGCCCTAGTAAAATCGCAGACAACACTGGAGATAAGGGGCTTACCATTGTCACATAATCAGTCTGTTTGTAAATTCATCTTTTAAAACGAAACCGTAAGTCTTTCGTGCATAATAAAATAAGCTTGCGTAGAGTGTGGCCCGGCACCTGCGTTGGTAATATGTCATGTTCTACCGCTTTGACTATTATGTCAATGGTTTCATCAATTTGAATATTTGTAAACAAAGTCGTAACATCAAAAATACCAAAATTTTCTTTTTAAAATTTATATCTTGAATTGTGCTTACAAACTCATACGAATCGGCAACCGAATAATTACCTAGGAGTTTACGTAATGGTTCAAGTAAACGAACTGGTCATTTAGCTAGTGCATGAAACGGAGAATTTACCTGTGATAAAATTGGCCTCATAGGACAACCTTTGTTTTTGTGTTTTTGGTAATCCGTACATTGTTAGTGTAGATGATCCAAATGGCTTGAGCTGCTGTGCAGTGGCCTTATCAATAAAAACGGCATCTGCCAAAATCTTAATTTCATTTATTACTTTGCGCTCCACCTTGTCTATTTCATCTAATTTATCGTCTAGACATGGGAATTTTGTATTTTCCTTTAACACGTTTTCGATCTTTTGTATGTAGTCAAATTTGTCCATTTTAACTACGCTTTTTTAACATAGGCTGATCGACCAGACGGTTAATTACTCGAATGAGAGAAAATTGCAACTTGAACGCCTGTTTTAAATCAAATGGTGAATACACGTCTGCTATTGCGCAGCACATCGTCGAAACATCGCATGTATGTTCTCCAGACGTAGTATTCAAAGTAATTACTAAATGCAAAAACAAAAGGGAGCTATCCACATACGAAACCTTATGGATAAACAAATTTCAGCCAGATTTATGCAAGCAGAAGAAGCATTTACAGGCATTGAACTTGAACTGGATGTGACGCACGCAGTTTGATTGGTTTCTATTTTTCACTCTCTTTGTTCACATATTTCTATCTTTTATTGCTTACTAATTTATATATAAAGAGGTGTTCACTAGTAGGTATTTGAAGAGATTACACATGAAAAGAAAATTTTTCTAGTATTCTGCTAAAATTTCTTTTTGTTTTTGCACACAGGAAGGGTACAATGAATTTTATTAAAGCTCGCATTTAAAATGAATTATATAATAATAATTATTATTATAATTATAATTTTAAAAATATATGATTTTATGTTTTAAGTTTACCTGAGGTTAAGGACATTGCATATAGCAGCTTTGCTGTGTTTGATTTTTTTAAAAGGTTTTCCTATGAAATGAAGCTGGAAATCCGCTTGATTTAAAATGTGATTCTTGTAAAATATTTGTTCAGCTGTTGCATAATCTTTTGTTTAATCTATTACACTCTTGAATTAACGTAATTAATAATCAGCTTATATGGCCAACAAAGCACGCTGAGGAGATATGAAATTTTAATAAATAATTAATTTTGAACTGTTCCATTGCAGGTAACTTATAATTTAACTTTTTGTCAATCAGGTGATTTTGTACATAAATAAGCATCGATTGTGTAAAAAGTAGTCGAACTTCACCGATTCTTTAGTTATTTGAGTAGATGTTTCGGATTATACGTCTCCATTGAAAGATATATTGAAAAGGTTGGATGCGGCTTCATTAACTTTCTGTAAGTAATTATATGTATTATTTCTTTTAACAAATATTTGGGTGTACTCTTTCTCGAATAAAGTTGTTTTGAGCACCAAAATTTTCTTGGCATTGAAATTCAGCAGGACAGAATTATTTTATTCTTCAGGATAACTTTTGTACAAAATATCTTTTTTTTGGAACTGTGCTCTGATAAGTAATTTGCTATACAGTCCATGTCTGCTTTTGATCAATTCTTATTTTTTGACTGATATATTTTTGCGTCAATAACAATTGTTCAAAGGAAGACAATGTGTTAGATGGAGGATTTCACACAGTCAATAAGCAAAATACTATGGACCATAGTGTTAAAATCTTTAAACTTGTAATATGTTTCGAGATCTTCCTATATGGTTATTAATGTGTCTTAAAAATGCATCATATATGTATACGGTATTTTTCTTTGATGATTCCAGGAAGAACTCACGTACACTTCGCCAGTTGACTTCCTAACGAATTGCCAATCACCAATTCATTGACTTTTGTTAAATATTGACTATTGAAATTGCCTTGAAAATTTTCGTTTTACATTGAGGAAAACTTTTGATGACCTGATGAGTAAATTCTATCAATGCCGTACACACGAAATTGATGGATGTCTCTAAGTTGATGCTTATAAATAGTTTTCTGACTCTGAACAATATCATTTTTTGCTTCAGGGTTTTCTGTATATGCGTCTGAGCCTAACTCATTATCAAATAAATCTTGAGTAGCTTCTTAAATTCCCTGTTGACTATATTCATAACCAGGCGATTAGAAGCACTCTTAAACATAAAAAGCTCGCGTGAATGAAGAAAACTGATACGAAGGTTCTGACGCAGAGATCTAGCTGTTCACATTGTCAATTAGGATCTTTTATATTTAAATGTCAAAAATTGAGATATTTTAATTTTTTTATATTTGAGAAGAATATAATAAAGAAAGGTTCCTGTATCGGATCTAATTTATTTATAAATTTGCAAAAGGATAGGGTGCTATAAATTTTATTAAGTCTTGCATTTCAAAAGAAAATTTGGATTATCTAGAAATGGCGCTATGCACAATTGAGACGTATGTAGATAGAAGGAAAATTTGTGAAATTCCAAGTGCAATGATCGTCATCGAATAATGATAATAAAGGCCAAAGGAAGAAAACATGGAAATATTTCATACTAATAATCACTTTTAATAAAAAGTAGAACAGCCGATGTAATAAATAATAACAAAAAATTTTTTTAAATAATAAGGTAGAAGTGTACAACTTTCAAAATTACTGAAAGTTAATAATAATAAGAGTCATCATCATCATCATCATCATCATCATCATCATCATCATCATCATCATCATCATCATCATCATCATCATCATCATCATCATCATCATCATCATCATCATCATCATCATCATCATCATCATCATCATCATCACCATCATTTTTATCATCAGTACCATCTTAATCATCATCAAGAATCACCTTCATCATCGTCATCATCATCATCATTATCATCATCATCATCATTATCATCATCATCATCATCATCATCATCTTCATCATCATCATTTTTATCATCATCATAATCAACATCATAATCATCATCATCGTCATTACCACCTCCAAAATCATCATCATCCACAAAAACATCTTGATCATTATCGGCTTCATCATCACCATCATTATCATCATCAGCATGATAATCATAACCAGCATTATATTCACCATCATTAACATCGTCATAATCAAGCATCATAATCTCTTCATCATCATCATCATCATTTTCGTTATCAGCAACATCATTTTCGCCATCGTTGGTATCGTTATAATCTTCAACTTCATAAATATTAACAACAACATATTCATCGTAATCATCACCATCATCATCACTATCATCATTATCATCATCTTCATCATCCCCATTTTTATCATTCTTACCATCATCATTATAAAGAATTATCATAATCTTCATGATTATCATCATGAACATGATATTCACCATCATCATCAAAATCATCATCACGATCATCATCACCATCATTTTTATCATCATAACCATCTTAATCATCATCAAGAATCACCTTCATCATCATCATCGTCATCATCATCATTATCATAATCATCATCATCATCTTCATCATTATCATTATTATGATCATCATAATCAAAATCATAATCATTATTATCGTCATCACCACCAACACAATCATTATCATCAACAAAAAAAATCTTGAACATTATCGCCTTCATCATCACCATCATTATCATCATCAACATGATAACCATCATCAGCATTATAATCACCATCATTAACATCGTCATCATCAAGCATCATAATCTATTCATCATTATCTTCATTATTATCACCTTCATCATCATCACCATCAGTATCATTTTCATCAATATGACACGCAATAATTATCATCATCATCTTCTTGATCATCATCATCACAATCATCTTCACTATTAAATATATTTTATGAAGAATCGCCATCATCATCACAATTGTCATCATCAAGAATCATAATCATTATCTTTGGCATCATCATCATTATCATTTTAATCATCTATTTTTCATTAGCATCCTCATCATAATAATCACCATCATAATCACCATCATCATCCCTATCATGGAGCATTATATAGTTTTCATCATCCATTTCACCATCAGTATCGGCATCGACATCAAGAATCGCAACCATCGTCATCATCGCCATCTTCATTATCACTCATTATTATCAGCATCATCATCACCATCATTATCCCCATAATTATCATTATCATCAAAATGAAGCATCATCATTATCGACAGAGTCATCATCATCTTGATCATCACCATCACAATTATCTACAACATTATTATCATCATCTTCATTGTCAAGAAACACCATCATCTTCAAAATCATTATCTTCATCCTCATCATCATGATCACCATCATCTCCATCATCATCGTCATCACCAAGCATCATAATCATTATATTTAGCATAATCATCCTTATCATATTCATCATGAATTATAATTATCATAATCACCATCATAATCCCCATCATCATCTGCAAGCGTCAACATCGTCATTATCAACAATTATCATTATCATTATCATCATTTTCATCATCTTTATCTTCATCGTCAATAAGTATCACCATCATCGTCATTATCGTCATCATCAGCATCAAACCTCATTATCACCATCATCATAACTTGCATCATATCAATGAAGCAATATCATTATCGTCATCATCATCATCTTCCTGCTCATCATCATCACAATCATTTTCAACATTATTATCATCATCATCGTCAGGTATCAGAATCTCCATCATCACCATCTTTATAATCTTCTTCATAAAGCATCATCATCATTGTCATTATGTTCGTCGCTATAATCAATCATCATTATCATCACATTTGTCATCATAATCTCCATCATTATCATCTCCATCATCATGAAGCATCATAAATATATTCATCATCATCAACAACTTCATTATTAATCATCTTTATCATCATTATAATATTCATCATCATCATCATACATCATGATTTTCTTCATCACCATCGTCGTCATCATCACTCATTATTATCGTCATCATCATCCTCATCATCATCAACACCATCATCATCCTCATCATTATCATCTCCATCATAATTCATAATTATCCTTTTCATCATCGTCTTTATCATTATCATCATCAGCTTCATCAAAGACAGCAATGAAACAGCAATTAATAATTGGTATTCGTTTACCTCATATGTGGGCGAATAATAAATTTCACTAATATTAAAAATAATAATACAATTTGAAGTTTATTATCTGCAGGTGCCTAAGTTCGCTTGCCTAGTTTCCATCACTTTGCAGATACGACAATGCTTATTAAACTGCGGTTCAGCCAATGCAGTATAGAATCATTTTTTTGTGTCATTAATCATGGTTATATGTGGGCTGCAAAGAAGCAGTTGATCACCAAATCCTAATTTGGACAGTTTTAGATCAGGTTTCACTTCTCTTTCATAGTCTGCCGGCCAGGACTGACGAGAACTGTACGTCAGGACTTCATTGGTGAAAAATGTTTTTCAATAACCCAAAATTGCCCTACGCGTCTGTCGAGCTTCCTTTCTTTCTGTCATTAACACTAAGCGTTACTGCTTAATTAAATCGAACTCACGGTTTTACATGAAACTGGCTGATTGCCCTATCTCATTAGATCCGGTAAGCACCATTCTTTGTTGGAGTAACCAGTGCTCACAGGTCGTCTGGATGGAAATTTCTATGGGTGTGCAACACACCAAAATATACAATGTACATAAATATGAACACGTCAATTTTTCATATCTAAATATCGACTGACGTTTAGCCAGGTATTCAAATCAAATGTCATGTACATGGACGAAAAATGCTAAGCCTGCATAAATTTCTGGTTTGACTGAGGGAAATTTCGTCCTAACAACAGTTAAATGAATAACAGAAAGGCTACTTTATTTGAAGATATTTGTTAAGGACAAAATATAGCAGAAGTCCTTGGTAAAATTACTTTTATCGGAAATCAATTTTAAAAAACATGGAAAACAACACAATCCGGACGAATCACAAATTAATTTATAATGTGTAGGTTCATTCGATAGTTAATCTTATTTATATTCGAAAGCACTATTTTTCAAAATTATCTAGATTTAACAATTTGCTTACCGTTGTTCTGCCCACCAGGAGTTTTACTGTCGTTTTACCTAACACGATTTGTTCGCAATTATTGAACGTCTACCTTTATTCAACTTATTTACAATCACTTTCCATTTCTCATTCGGACATATTTATTTTACCTATGAAACTCTGTATTTTGATCTGCCTGTTTAATGTTATTGAAAATATTGATTTTTGCTTAACATATCTTACCATTCTTTCAAATTTACATTGCATTTATTTTTATTTTTAATAAAAACGAACACTGTTTTCCATGTGGTATTTGTTGTAATTAAATTTTTATCATTCGTTGAATGATAAAAATGCTACTAGATTATTGTTAAGTCGATGTGCTGAATGCCAAATTTGGTTTTACTTGATCTGTTCGAGGCACATTTATTAACAAAAAGGAGCTCTGTTCCTAAACACTTCAAACGATAATTAAAGCATAACGTAGCATACGCATTGTAGCTAATAATATATTTTTGTATGCAATTTGGTGCATAATTACGGATATCGATCGTGAAATAAATTATGCGAAAAAATAATTTTTAAGTCGACTCTGAATCAATTTGTTTTGCATTTTAGATCACTTTCAGACGACTAATAGCGCGGCCCTAACAAATTTTTTCGACAGAAAATGCAGCAATTATAACCATTAAGCTAGACCTGGATTTTTTGGGAAGAAGATTTTTGGTGTTTAAACATTAAAAGGCCAAATAGGATTTTGTTAAATCATTGCAAACACTAGAAATCTGACATTTTATAGGCTTCTGTAATTTGAACTTAGTAAGTTTTCATTGCTGAAGAAGACCATTTATTTTATTTTACCAGAAATTAACCCGCCTTCAAAAAGTATCAGTTATTGAAATTAAGTTAAGTTTAATCGAAACGAAAATGTTTCTTTGTAAACATCGTTTTGTATAACTGCTTTAAATTAACCTTATGCTTCATTATACGAATTAATTCTCGATTCTCATAATAAAAGTATTACAATAAGAATCGATCATCAATTTCAATTTGAAATTTAGTGACTCATTGCATTTTCACATCTACTCGCTGTATGTGATAATGATAGTTAAATACTGCTATGTCTATAAAACATCACTTTTATGCTCATTTACTTGAGTTTAATCATTACTATTGACGACATTTCCTTTTAGCTTATTCTTTCATTTATTTCGTCAAATTTCTTCGAAAAAGTTACCCCGCATTTTTGCACATAGTTGGTTCATTATCTCTACCAATTCGTCGTCAGTAAGACAAAAGACATCAGTTTGTTAACATTGCTTTATATCACAATTAAAGGATGTAGTAATACTACTTTTATTCTTTAACTCGTTCCTTCACATAATTATTCACACATAAGGCATGACTGACGAGGATCGGTATATTTCGAGTTGTTCGATTTCATTGATCACAAAAATTGTTACTGAAGCCAATTAATTTAGTTCACACTTTTATTCATCTATTTAATCTAAGACTAAATTATATGCATATTTTAGTCGACTGTGCACAAATAAAAATCAATATTTTGTGATAATTCCAGTTTCGGTGGAATAATATTCTAATACTAAGTCACATAGTAATTATTGTTCTGTGGAAAGATTATACCTTGATCAGCTCTATCGGCTGTCTTCACAACGATCCGGACGTATTATTGTTACCGAACGCTCAAATCACAAACATAAATTAACGAAGTGTCTCAATAAACATTCGCTTATCGAATTAATTTTAATTCAGATTTATAATCACCTTTGTAAACCGCAGTTCAGTTATTTGCGCGTATGTTTATTATTGTATAAAATTTTATGCCTACACATAATGTCTAAATATCCACGTAAGGCATGAAATCGAATAGGGCCTATGTTAAACATATACCTTTGAATAGTAAGGTTCATGTGAATAAAAAATTGTCAAAAATTTTTACATATAGGTTACCAAATATTATGTAATAGTAACTCACAAACACGATAGTTTAACAAATTAATCAGAGCAACAAAACTAAAATTAACGAAACTTTGTCAAATAAAAGAATATACATAAGATAAAATTTCGAACAAGCGAAAAAATTCACAAAAATTTAATTGTGTGAATCGCTATAAAATTAATAAAATAAAAAGTATGCTCCATAATCACCAAACGCAAACATCGTTAAACTATATTTCCGATAAAAAATAAATTTCCCATATTTATGCGACATAAAAATAAGCATACTTTATAATAGATTCTACGCTGTGATTATGATTAGGATAATGATGCTGATTATGATGGTAACGAGGAGAACTTTATTTTAACAAAATCTAATTGTTTGATATATATATATATATATATATATATATATATATATATATATATATATATATATACGTGTGAGAGCGTTTAACACGACAATCAACAAGCGTTGTTACCAAGCGAAAATAGCACCCTTGCGCAGCGGGGTGAAACAATCAACTATACTGGGAAAAATAGCACTTGTATAGATAACAGTGAACAATTTGCACAAATGGCTAACTCTCAAGCTATCAAAACAATCATGACAAGATCTCAGACATCACTTCGCAATACTGCGAGAATGACCTCTACATGCAAACACACATACACAACACAAACACAAACGCATACACACTCACCTACTAGTCAAAACAAGAAACAGCAGTAATAACGAGTCAGATTTGTCACCGATAACATAACCAATTGACAACCCAAAATGTATAAATATGTATGATTGTATAAGAGATGATTAGTATTCACTAAATAAATGGCCTTTATCCACTTTGTTATTTGTGTTGTTTTCCTAATTATAAGAATATATATATATATATATATATATATATATATATATATATATATATATATATATATATATATATATATATACTATTTATTATGTTCAAAATCAGAATAAAAAGTATTAAGCCTATAAATACTACCAAAATGTATTTAATATAAATCAAAGTCGAGCAATCATACTATTATTTCCCATTTTTAAAACCCCAGCATAGATTTCTTAGTAATATAAAAACAATTCTGTGAGTATTTTTGTTATGCAGATACATTCAATTATTATCATATGCTCATATATAAAAATTATATTTTTTCAACCGATTCACGTGGTGCTCAAGCTGCTTTGCGGACTGTTAGACCTTTTTTCTATGAGTCTATTGGTAGGAATTTGCCATATAGTCTGGCACCACAGCTTGCTTAATCATTTTTCCATTAACAAAATATTTCTATACTAACGCGACAGAATAATTATTACTATATCATTTTTTTAAATTCTGTCAATGAGGATGAAAGTGACGGTGATTATAAAAATGCTGATAATTTATAATAACATGAAATTAAAAAATGTAATGTTGGCAATTTGAATAAAAAATTACGTGCAGTTACGAGTTGAGATGCTGTAAACGTTTCCAACAATTTACTAATCAGTAGTATGATGTATTTTGAGAATGACAGTAAGCAATATTTTTTTGTTTATCATTAATTTTAAATTACTTAAAGATCTACTTTAACATTTCGTTTGTTCATACATTTTAGAAACTAAATTAGAACACCCGTGTGAAAACTACTGTTCATCGCATGGCATCTGTTACATTAAAGACGATACGCCGTTTTGCAAGTGAGTGTTTTGAACAATCTATAAAATTTTATGCTGATATTTTATTCAATTTATTATTTAAAAATATAGGAAAAATAACATTTAATATCTTAGTAAATTGAAAAAATTGGCAAATTGTGAAGCCACCATCTTAAACATTAAATAGCTCTATATCAATTTTGAAGCTGCTGAGCTTTTTATCATACTTTTGGTATAAAGCTTATCATTTTCCCATAACTCTACCTTATTATACAAGATTTCTAAAAACAAACTGATGTTTTTTTACGTTTATATAAATTAATGCGATGATTTGTAGCAGATTTTAATGTAAGCATTTATTCAAATTTTCCAAAAAAATTTTAACAGGATTCAGCTATCAAATATTTTGTTAATTGTAGTGATTTTATTGTAAAACTACAACCATTATTTCATTTAAATGTTTAGATTAATGTAAGAGTCGAATTTCTATAACATGGCTTAAGGTTAAGTTAAATACATATTGAGAATAAGCATCGATATATTAATCGTGACATTTTGCACAAAAATTCTACTTTGCTTATGAAACATGTAGTTAATAATTTCCTTTGTCAATGAACAAAGGACTAAATAAAGTTTGCCCAAAGACTGCATAATTTCTCTCGTGAATACTGATGTTTTCATGTAGACAAATTTCAATTGTATGCATAAAAATTTAAGTTGCAGCATGATTTAATTATGTCATACAATTATTCGTCCAAATTATTTCTCTACGCAAAATGAATGTGTTTTAATAAAGCAATTTGCAAACCAAACGTTTCAAAATAGTACAACTGTTTTTCCATAATTCATCAAATAAACCTGTTTGAAACATTTCATATTCGTAAAATAAACTAAAGCAAACACAACTTTATGCGATCGCAATAAATATACTACGAGACAAATTTGCTTCTTTCATTTAAAAAAAAACTAATAATGGATTTATTTTTCCATTTTGTATATATAATGTGAGTAATATAAAATAATGAATAAATAAACTTATGGTTTAAATTCAAAGTATAGTTTCAAATAGTAAACTTCAAAGCAAAAGTAAATGAATTTGCTGTTAAATTTGTTCAAAAATGAATATATTTCTTATATCTCAACTACGCATATTTTGAAGATATTTGCGATTGAAGCTGTGAAAATTGATGCTTATAATTAAAAAAATTATTTTTCAAATCTTCAAACGCATTGGAAGCTTAGTTTTACGAGTTGGATTAGCAAAATATTTTGTTTTTGGCTCACAATAATGTAATTTCAAAAAATTTGATATATTATATTATTGTCACAATTCAGACGATAATTATATTCTACAAAATTTTGGTTAAAATTATTACGAGATTTCTGATGAATAGATGCATTTTGGATAAATAATGAGAAGTTTATGAAAACCATTGAGAATTAGCAGTTATATAATATTAAATCAAGAATGGGAACTAATCATTAAAAAATTTAAATATTTCCCTAAGAGGGTAACTAACAATACTTCTGTTAGGGTTACAGTGACATTTCCTTAGAGCTGAACTAACTCCTTGGTTTATTATTTTTAAAAGGTCTATGCAGGTTTTGTCGTTATTTAAGCAAATAAATAAAGATGTGATGCGCTGGCGTTTAAAGAAAGTGATTTTTAAAACAAAATTCAACTGATATATATATATATATATATATATATATATATATATCTGTATATGTATATGTATATGATAATATATGGAGAAAAGTTAAGGATCTTGCTTGCATATGCTAGAACCACATGTATAAATGCTTAGCCTATAACTAAGTAGATTTATATAAAGAATTTATACGCGTTATTTTAAAGCGGTCAGTCTAATCTCACTTTGGTGAATGAAACCAGTGATTGTTCGAATAGCAAAATTTGTTTTTAAAAATATGCTTCATTTAATTATATAAATATAAATTCTATGTCAATTCCACATTTAGTGCGTTGTCCATTAAATAAAGACAGATTTTCGGGGTTAGTTGGAACTTTAGGTCTAAAGGATGCCATTCAACCCACGTCTGCGGCAAATTTGGAACAGTACGAGATGAGATTCGAATATGGATGAAACCGGTCTGCCGGATGAAATGCCCTTCCTGCAATATAAAATGCTTCGTTTATACTCACAAATGCGTGTACATAATGAGTCAGGTGTTTATATCAATATTGCGACCAAGATTAAAGTAACTGTTATCATTACCCGCGTAATCATTGCTTATTTCACAATATGCATGTTGGTACTAAATAGTTTTATTTATTTATTTAATTTCCAGTTTATAAATATTTAAATTAGAGCGGCATTTCACTCACGAAAGTTAAAAAACTTCATTTTGCTTTAAATTGTAGTTTTGAGTAGAAACTAACGAAAAACAAACCACATTAGATAACTAAAACTATTAATGCACTCTTGACTCATAGCTTAAATAAAAATTTATCTAATAGAAAATTAAACTGATCATATTCTGGTATACACATATAAGTGTCATAGAATGGAAGGAAATTTCGTAATGCTCATAAAATTCTATGACATGAAAAAAGTTATTTGAGTTCATGACGCATGTAATAGCGAAATTTATTTAATGCAGTTAATGCAAATGGTACGAACTTATACAGTTATGCAATTGATATTAAAAAGCTTAAATTTAAATGAATAGTAAAACGAGGTTTGTAACGAAATTGAAATACCAGTTAAATGATCATTCAAACAAACATAATTAGTTTTATTTTTTTTAAAAGATTTGAAATTCACGTAATTTTCTTTTGAATAAACCCCAGCATTTATATCATTTTATTTACTGTAATTAGAATCGTATCAGTTTTTATCACACTTGCTTGTCAGATTTATCCCAAAACGTTTAGCTATATATTCAATTTATTTAATTGTCAAAATGATTTTATACGCTAATTATGTTTTCCTAAAATTCATAATATATTATTCATTTGCTGATACAAAGCGCTTGAAAAAACTTATAATTCCAAAAACAAAGCGTTTAGCTGGATCCATTCCATTTGGCAAGGTCTTATCACATTTTTGAAAAATATTTTCTGAATAAATAATATATTTGCAGCATTTTTGAGAAGTCCAACTTTAGAATCTAATTGGGAAATATTGTAAATATCATCAATAAAAATTCCTTCCAGGTTTAATTTTAACTCAAATGAATGTTTCTACAAGATTGAATCAATTCAAATTAGAAGCATAAATGGTCTTATAATTCATTCAGGTTTGCGAACCAACTAAATTAGATTGCGATATCTTATCGCTTGAAGCTTTCGCATGTTTACAGTAAAGATTATGTTATATACAATACATAATTTAAACTAATATACTTCCGCTGCGTTCATTTAGGTTTAAGTATCAACTGAATAAGTCATGCTTTGCCTATGATCATTTATATGAATCACAATTTTATATCTTTTTTTAAACGTCTGTTTTAAATAAATATTTGTAGAAACTTCATGGACAATAAATTAATTTATAGTTTTTTATTGACTCTCCCTAGGCTGCACGTATAAACTGAGGACATTTTTATGTATGACTTCATTGCCTCATATTATTTTGTGAGTTTTGCGATGTATTACAGCAAACTCTCTTATATTTTTATTTGAACTGAAAAAAAATATGCCTAGCTTAAACATAATGCGGGGTTATCTGATAAGTTTCTTTATACTATTTTTATTGCGGTTATAAGTATGCACAAAAACTTAAATATTTTGTTGATTTTACATAACTGAAGTTATTGTTACACTTTTATAAAATATAATGCTTTCATATACATTTGTTCATGACTGTTCATCGAAAGTAATCGCAGTTTCAAATTTCTTTCGGTCGAAATATTTATTAAAGAAGTAGTGTTTCCTATAAAATTATTTCACTGTAAGATCTTATTCCGGTTGAAATTCAATAATACCAAAATTTGGGGGATTAATCAATGGCTACCATATCCTTTCTGGTGACAAGAGGCTCGCTATTACCAAGAATTTACAAAAGAAAACGAAAAATTGCCTCGTATAAAACAGAAGATACTTTTTATCCAATTTTAAATTGAACGATCAGTTTGTTCTGCATCTTGATGTTCATAAAAGAGAATTAACCTTTATGTGCCTATTTCAAATTTTGTAAATTTACTGTGCAGATATTTAGAAAGCACGTCGTTTCTAATAAATGTGCAAAAACTGATGCGCTGTAGCTAGTTTTTTGCTACGGAACAAACAAAAAATTGACGAGAAAACTAAATTCCATTTAAAAACACACTTATCTTTAAATTTTAGAATTGCATATTTTACATTGTCCAGAAGCAATTTATATCCATGTTGGCGACTGATTTGCTCGAGAAGTGAAACAAATTAATTAATGATATTTAAATTGAAAACAGTCCACATAAAAAGTTCACAGGAAAAGGTATATACTAGTCAATATATTTCAAATAGAACAAACAGAACAAAACAGATTTTCGCGTGGGGCTCAAGCTCCTGACAACAACTTTCTAATGTAATAATCTCTAAATAGAAAATCAAAAACACACCTCTAGCCTGAGTTTAGATAAATGAATTTTTGTTCGCATGACGCATATTTCGCAGGACGAAGTATGTTTATTTAGGTATGTACCAACCTTATTTTTCATACAACACTTGACTATTTACTTCGACAAGCGTAAATTCGAATGAAAACTGCATTTACCCAAGCATAATTGCTCACAGATACAATTCCTATTATAGATAATGGTAGATGCAGGTTGAAGCGAAATTTTTCTTTCGCATCAGGTAGCATTAGTTAGGGTCAAGGACGCAATCAAACCTGCCAGCAGCAAAATGTGTTAAAGACAACGCTGGACGCAGTCTACTTATTATGCACTTCATTACAGGTTCAAATTTATATTCTAGGTGAAAAAAACGAGTAATTTATAAACTTGACAACAGGTTTTATTTCATAAAAGGTTGATACTTAACTACTAATTGTAGTGACTAATCGATTATGATAAGGGTATTACGAACATCATCGGACTCTATCTTCGAAACGTTACTCAAATTAATACGCCATGACTTATTATAAATTTTCTGAAAAAATAATTCTCCATTACATCAGGCCCTAGCAAAAAAGTTTCTTTGATATTTAACTTTATTTTCAAAGTCAAATCTTGGAATATATGCTCTTCTATTTAAATTAAGTGTCTTCTAATCATTTTCGTTAAATGTATTACATTATGCATAATTTACATATAAAGTCCTTATTTGGAATTTTGGTTGTTTTCAGGTTGATTTATTTTATCTTGTGATGGGAATGGAAATACTCCGTGACACAGAGGATTGCAGAAAAGTTTTCTCGTAAGCTTTTTATTAGACTCGTACGTGATTTCGCAGGATGTTAATTGCAATTCTTTCTTTTGTCTCATATACTTAAACTTTTACTCGATCATGTACTTCAGTGAATCTCTATGATATAAATTTCCATGGTTTAAGATTGAATGCAAGTACACATACAAGTCATTAATAGAAGTTACTTCAGTGACGTTTTGGCTAGAATTTTAAATTATCCGATTTTTGTCGTCACCAAAACTGGGCCTAAAATTTCTCGTTCGCTCTGACACTTCAAATTTCTGTAGAGTTTATTTCTTCTTCATTTAAGTATTTTTGTTTAAATTGCGATATTTAAAAATTGAACATAAGACTATGTGCACCAATTCAACTTACTGAGAGCTCTTTTGGAATGAGATACTTAACAAAATTTATAAAACCCTTTCCTTATGCAAAAAGAAAAGAAAATTTTACCAGATACGAGAACCGTTTTTTTCTCACATTCTTCTCAAGTATCTACAAATGAACATCTTTTTATGCATAACTAGAAAGGCCCAACAAAATAGAAAAAAATATAAACATGGAGACAGTTTGAAATAATAAAACAACCAATCAAATGCATGCATCACCTCCTGTTCAATCACAACGCCAATACATGCTTCTTCCGCTTGCATATATCCGGCTGTAATTTGTCAATTAATAAAGCTTCGTACGTAACTAACTCCCTTCTCTAATTGGATTTTAATTAATTATCTTAAATATTGAGTGTTCCTGAAGTTTAAGCATACGTTTGGATTGAGGAAATTGACAATTATTTAAATCAATAACATTAAACATAAATATTGATATAGAAATATTTTTTCTAAAATATAAGGTTGGTTTCCTTATGATATTATGGATATACAATTTTGCTTGGAAGACAACTGATTTTTATTGCATTTTTCAACAGAATCGTTACAAACAGTTACGTATTATACACTGATTCTTTTGTATCATTATGAAATATCTTGTAGTGTATTCCATTTAGCTAAATATAGATGCATTAATTGGACATATTTGACGGATAACGCAACTTGGCTGTTAAAGCTTGGATGGGCATTATACTGTTCAGTGCTGTGATGCTATAATAAACTGAAAAGGACGAATTCAGAATTTATTTAAAATTAATATCTCCTGTTTGAGTGATATTACTATGTTTGAAACATGTTTATCAGTTTTGCTGTTTTAGATTTGCTTAAAATTTTGACGGGTTTTTGTTTCATCAGTGCAGTGATTTACAATCATTTTCTAAACAGACCTGTTTGTAGCATCCGTAGAGGTAGGCTCACTTCTGTACGAAATAATTTCCAGAATAATAATAATAATAATAATAATAATAATAATAATAATAATAGTAAGGTAATAATAATTATCCAAACAATTTTAATAATAATAATAATAATAATAATAATAATAATAATAATAATAATAATAATAATAATAATAATAATATAATCATAACAATAATAAAAGTTTTTAAATGATAAAACTTGTTGTCCGAATGAACTAAAAACTGTATTGATATCGAGGAATGCTGGCTTTGCGTTAATTGGGTACTCCTCAAGTTCTTGTAGGATTATTGTCATAGGGCTTCCAATCGTGCCAAATGTACCTCAGAGTCTTAAAAATTAATCTACTTTTCCAACCTAAACGCGTACTTTTCGCAATTTTCAGCTTTAAACTAATTTATGTTGTTTGATTATTCTTCCACACAATTGTGGCCCATTTGGTTTCGTAAACGACCTAAAATTCTAACTGGTCACCTCCGATCTGCAATGTCATGTCATCCTAACATGATGTCACGATGTTGTTTTAGATATCTCTTTAGTATAAAATTCTTATTTCATGAGATGGCCAATTAAATTGGTCAAGCAGACCGGTTCTTTCTCCTTGAGCACTTTCCAAGTAATTGCCGAAATTGCCACGTACGGTCAACGAACCAGGGAACAATTTCTTAGAAATCATACAATTCATACTCCACACCGTTTACGAAGCGCACCAGCAATTTAGTTTTTAAATCATTTTTAAACTTCTTTGATTCAATAGTATGTCAATATGAGATTTCTTGCGAAATATTTATAAAAAAGATTTTTTAGCGTTATATATTGCAGAAATTATCTTCTAAAGCATGTATCATTATCATCCTAAAATTTTACTAACTAACTTGGTAATTTCTGTATTACATTTGATTGTTTTGAATAAGTAAGCCAATAACATTTAAGTTTTAACAACGGTTACTGTAAATAGAAATTGCATATCCATTATATTATTACGTATATTTATGCTTATATTAAATTATTATGTTATTTATACCTCATCGTTCTGTCTAAGATCGTTTGTTACTTAGCCCGAGATTCCTTAAACCCATATATTAGTTGCGGTAAAACTCATGCATCTCGCTTTTAAAATGTAAAATAAAACATTTGCGATTGAAATACAAATCTGTCACCAACAGTTTATTAAAATATTAGATATTATATGAAGCTTAATCTTAGGCAGGACTTCAAATGAAATGCGTTACTGCTTATTTATAACGGTTTACATTTCAATAATAGTAAATAATTTTGGATTGTATATTGGGATCAACGCGCAAATGAACTTGTTTCCCTAAACAACATTTTTTCAAGGCAGACGCAATCTTATGTAAATTCATATTATTTATATGCAAGGCTGACCGATTTTTGTGTTATATTTATACTGCGTTATTTCAATTTGCTGAATGAATACAAACAATTTATAATAGCGGAAAGCAATAGTAATTTAACATTAGACTGATATGTTCTTTTCTAAAATAATCTGATAGCATATAGGATTTATAATTTTATAAATATTCGCGATGCATTTACCTTTAATACATTATATGTATGGCGCTTTTTCTTTCGAGCTAATATCTTTGAAACGAATATCTTATTGGTATAAATAAAAAATAAAAGTCCATGCAAGACTGACCATTTGCATATAAACTTTTTCATATTTTAACATTTAAATGCTAATCTGAGAATAATCTGTCAAACTTACCACAGAATCGTCCCCACTGTGTCAACTCGTCAAAATTTCATTCGGAATAAATTTTGATCTACTAAATCTTTATGTAAACAGCATTATTTGTATTGATGAGGTAGTAGAAAGCATTATACAAACTATAAAATGTAAATTATATTTTTAGTCAAAAATTGAATCATTGTAAAGTATTTTGTAAAAATTTATTTTAAAATTTTGATATGATTATTTTTTATTTAAAATTGATCTGATGAATATTACAATAATATATATGAAAAAATTTAAAGCATTTTTCATGCAATATGTTCTCTCGGAATGATATTTTGAAACAAATGTGGATTTAAATTTTTTCTAAACAAATATTAGTGAAATAAAATTAAGACGTTTAGAAAATTATCCAACGCATAATAATCTATCTACTATATGTATCTATGTAATATATTTATATTTTAATTTATCTAAAATAAAATAAAACTTAATTTAACTAACGTTTGAATTTGGGGATTTTTAATTCTTCGTTTTTGTTTAACATCATCGTCACATTATTTCAGCAAGTTGTGTCAATTTATTTTATTTTGTATTGGAATTGCTCCTCGTGCTTTTGTCTCTCATAGGAAATTTCTGCAATCATCATTTTATTATAAAATTCGCCATCTGGTTTAGTGAAATTTTGAAAATCGCTGTTCTAGACACTTGAAAATGAAATTATGTTAAAAATATTTATGATAAAACCAGGTCAGATATAAATAACACACAAACTTACATGGATGAATACGCTACAGCATGCAAAGTAATCATGGATATGTGGTTACTTAAACAAATAAGACAACTATTTTAATGAAAATTCTTATCTAGTTGCCGAAAAGCATGTGATAACATATCTGCAATCGTTTCAACATTTACATTTCTTCAAAAATATTTCTTTGATACCAAGGTTAGCCTGGTAGAATGTATTCCAAGAATAAGTCAAAATATTGTAAAAATATCCCTGCTGAAGTAATTTTTATTAACATCGTAAGTAATAAAGAAACATTTCAAATGGTTCCAAAATGTAATTTACTGGAGTAACAGTTGTTCAGAAATAATTGTAATTCTCAATTTTGATCAATTATAGCATCTAATGAAATCCATTGTGTTTGTACTGTGTACTGAATCAGCAACTATAGTGTTAGAACCATATACCTTTTCGGTGCTTTAATGTTGGTATCGGTTACTAACACAATAGCCATAGTGTTAGTATCATTTACAGACTCGATATATTTATTATATAGTGTGAGTTAGAGTTGAAGTCGCATTGTCGTAGACTATATGATGTTAGCTACACTATTGCAGGTTTACACATTCGTCTAGGAGATTGTACCGTCCTATTATCCCACATTCTTCACCGAAATATATAGTGGTTAAAGGCGTAATACCGGCTCCTACTGATGAGTCGCCAGTAAGCACGAAACGAATGTGCATGAGATTATACTTTCCGTTCATGCTTCCTTTGGTTTATCCTTCTGGTCACAACTGAACTAATTTGTTACTAGGTTCGAAACACCTAATACATAAATTGTTGTTTTTATTTAAAGTAAATATTTTTTTATATGAGTTTCAAAATACAATGAATTACGTCAAAAAATTACTCGACCATTTCATGAAGTAAGATAGTTGAGCAGAATTGAAGAGCTTTGCAGAAACGGGATTGAATGTTATATATATATATATATATATATATATATATATATATATATATATACATATATATATATATTTCTTATACGGAAAAAACACATTAAAAAAAGTGGACAATGGCCATTTATTTCGGGATTACTAAACATCAAAAAATAATCTTTTACTTATATACATCCTGGGTTTCATTTTGATAGTGTGTGGCAACTAGTCTGACTCGATTTTACATCTATTACTAGCAGTAGAATATTTTCAGCGTTTCCTAGTTTATAATCATAAAGGAAGCAAAATGACGATGAGACACGTCATGGAGATGATGCACCTATGTATGTCCTCCACTTATTTTAAATTTAGGAATGCATTTTATAAGCAGATTAGAGGTGTTCCAATGGGACAACCACTGTCAGTTCCAATAGATAATATCTTCATGCATTACATGGAGAAACCCCTTTTAGAAATAACTCTCCTAAATCCAAAATTATATGTAGGCTATTAAGATGATTTATTAGTTATTTGGAATCACGGAGAGGATCAACTGATAAATTTCTTAAACATAGCAAATCAGGTGAGTGAGTTGAAATTTACAATTGAA
Source organism: Eudiplozoon nipponicum (assembly GCA_029291075.1). Taxonomy (NCBI): domain Eukaryota; kingdom Metazoa; phylum Platyhelminthes; class Monogenea; order Mazocraeidea; family Diplozoidae; genus Eudiplozoon; species Eudiplozoon nipponicum. Next base: position 33,501 of record JAQBSW010000976.1, on the reverse strand, counting down.
AATGAATCATGTGACGAATTACCATTTCTGGATGTCAAGTTAATTAGAAATGATACAAAATTAGAACGGGATGTTTATAGGAAGGATAATTACTCAGGTATCCTTCTTAATTTCGATTCAAATCATCTATATAGAATGAAAATCGGTATCTTAAAATCGATGATAATAAGAAGCTTAAGATTAACAGATAAAAAACATAGAGAGATTGAATTAGGGAGACTGCGAGAAATATTCAGTGCTAATGGGTATCCTCTAAAGTTAATTGAAGCAACTATAATGAGCGTTATAAGTAAATTTAATCATGATTGGAAGTACGTGAAGTCAAATAAATTAAAAGATGACCGGAGGGTAATGGTTATACTTGACTCTAAACTAAGTAGGAAAATAAAAATGGTAGCATCAAAATACAATATACGTACTATTTTAAAACAGACCCTTACACTAGGTATTAAACTTCCCAACCAAAAGGAAAAAATAGAACCGCTAGACACATCAGGAATATATGAAATTTCATGTAGTGACTATAACCTGATGTATGTGGGTGAAACCATGCGCCCAATTAAGGAAAGAAGAGGGGAACATAAAACCGCATTCAAGTACGACCATGTTAATAGATAGGATCTTGCACGCTATACAGTAGAGATAGGACACACAATTAATCTGGATGGGTGCAGACGTATATCAATTTATGGTCGTAGCAGATCAAAAAGATTGATTAGAGTATCCATCGAAATTAAATCGAGAAATGACGTCATGAATGAAACAGCCGTAGGAAAATCACTAGGTCCTATTTGGAATGCAGCATTAAATTATGGTGGGAAACGAAGATTGTACGAATCAGAATCAGAAACTCGCTCAAGTAAAAGAATAAGAACACTGGACTGATATTAACTTACAGAGGTGAAGGGTAAGTAATTTAATATCTCCTAATTTATTTTCTGATAATCTTATTATTTCATCCTTGATTACTTGTTATCTTATTTTATCTGTTATCTTACGTTCTATTGTTAGTGTAGCACCTTTTAACAAACATTTATGTTTGTGTCTTTCTTTATCAGGCAATTTTCAATTTCTTTTACGACCCATTTTATTTTATTTTAACTATCTACTCTTTTAAAACATTTCCGTTTCTAATTTAATTTTACTAACTCTAAATTACTTACTGTATTCACAGTATCTTGCCCCCTCCTCACCGTGATGCCACTCATAATAACTTCATTTAGGATAGTATTTGTAAAAATAGTTCTGACGTGGGCATTTAGGAAATGACAGATTTCATTTTAGTTTCACGTGAACGACTGTTACACGTGCCGGTAATTGCATGTAACAGATTATTTCTCAGTTTTAGGCAAACACTCACACACAAACATGGCATACGCTTATCTAGTGAATAGTCAGATGTTGCTAAATCGCTGTAATTTCACTGCGATGAGTGTACACGTGCATTAGTTGATTACTACTCAATCAAAAACAAACGAGAATACATACACACAAGCATGACGTACGCTTATATAGTGAGTCGTCAGTATTTACTATTAAATCACTGTATTCTAATTTCGAAGAGTGTACACATGCAGACATACACACAAACCATTTGACATACACTTACCTAGTATTTAAAAAAAGTTATGCTTAAAAGATCTAACCGCAAGTATAAATGGGACAGTTGAACCTAAAATTTCCACTTGACATATTGATTGTCAACTTAGTAGGTGATGTGCTTTCCATTGATAAAGATCTCCATACCCGGAGATCGAATATTCTGGACAAATCATGTGACAGCAGGTGCAAACAAAGCGGATCGCAACCAGATAATCAGGTAAATGATCTATTCCTTGTCGCGTAACATGTTTCTTTTAAATCTTTATTTTTAAATTTGTGTCTTCAACTCTGTTTACATTTTTAAAAGAACCGCCAACCGAATAAATACCTAGTGTTTTGCGCAAAGCTTCCATCATATGTACCAACCATTTAGCCAATGCGTGAAAAGTAGAATTCCCCATTGCTAGAATTTTCCTCATCAGACCAACATTTTTTGTGTGTTTATGGTCGTCCGTACATTGGTGTGCAACGGTCTCATCCATTAAACTGACATCTGTTATAACTTAATTTCATTAATTTCTTTACACTCAATTTTATTTACTTCAGCTGATTTGGGCGCCCAGACGTTGAATATTTTATTGGCACTCAACACGTTATACATATACTTGTTAGCTTTAAACCAGTTTTAATAAATAAGGCTAGTAGTTTCTAAGTAAACTGTTCGTCCATATAGTAATTCAAGTGCTGCCTAAAAATAAAATCGCTTTTATCTGAAGGATTAATTCCAAAATTTCGGCGCATCAATTTGTATTTGTGTTAGGTTAAGCACACGTTTATTAAATCACACAAGAGTACTTTTTTTATATCATGTTCGAATTTCTACAATATACTTGCTTTTTTCTATTATATCAGCTGGGAAAATAATCAGAAATCTCATCCTTGAAAAAATATAGCTCATCCAATATACAAGATCCAAACCCGATTCTTGCCCCCCAACACTGCTCTATCTTCTTTTACCTGCTCAAAACCGGAATGCGCAAAAATTGTAAGATATTTTGGAATGACTATTAGTTTAGACTTGCGTAAACTGAACACTTAATTTCCTGTGAAACGCAATTGCTTGAAGCACTGATAATAATGATCTTTCCGCTAAATCGTTCTTTGAACTGTGCATTTTAACGTAAATAGTTCAACTAGTTATACGAAAAATTATTCTTTAATTCGAGCCTTAATAAAATTCATAATACCCTTTATATGTGAAAAAAGAAATAGAAACTCTATCAGATACACAAACCGTTCCTTTCTCATATTTTTCTCAAGTATCTAAAATGTACTATCTTTAAATTTATTATATATATATATATATATATATATATATATATATATATATATATATATATATATATATATACATTTAAGGCCAATCAAAATAGAAAATGTAAACGTGGAGAGTGTGTGTAATAATGGTACAACCAATTAATTGCCTGCATCACCTCCAGTTAAAGCTCGATGCCAGAAAATGCTTTTTCTGCTTGTATAAATCTGGTTGCAGATTTTTATTAATAAAGCTACGTATGTTATTGAAATTCGTAATTATCTTTAATGCTACGTCTGAAGAATATACATTTTGGGTTTTAGCGACATAATTTGAATTACAACAGGCGTTTGAGTTCTTTTTAACCCATTCCGGTCAGCACAGTGATTCCGATTTTTCAATATAAATTATCAACAGTTAGTGTGTAATTTTAACGAATTAACAGAATCGGAAGTTCAGATTCAAAAGGTAAAGAATATACCAAAGCAAATAACTATTTAATGACTAATGCCTATCTAATAAAATTAATCGACTTAATCATTTAAAAGTGAATTCAAAAGAAACTTAAACATTTGGGAACAGAAATAAAGCAGTTTACCTGAAAATCATATTTAAGTGGAATGCAGTTTTCTGCACAGCACAAAGAAAAGTTGAATTGCCATTAACACGGAAATTTTATACCTGTAGACTACTAGTGTTATTTAAGGTAACACTTGTGCCTTTACTAAAAATTTAAGAGAAACAGCCTCTAATGGCGACCTCAAATATTTCTGATCTCTAAATTTGCGCAAGTTGTCTATCAATTTACGTAGTCGACCAGATTGTTCATTAATCAAATGAAGTAACATATCAAATTGAGAATACGCGTCTGCAATTGCACAACATAACTTTGGAACCTCGCACGTACGTTCTCCAAGCGTGACATTTAGGATAATCAGTAAAGACTATAATATAAATTAGTTAGCCAAATATGAAGTTCTTTGGATATTTAAACAGTTAAATACTGTTTGGTGCGGAGAACTAATATATATTCAAGTATGTATTAGGTGTTGCGAACCTAGTAACAAATAAGTTCAGTTGTGACCAGAAGGATAAACCAAAGGCAGCATGAACGGAAAGTATAATCTCATGCACATTCGTTTCGTGCTTACTGGCGACTCATCAGTAGGAGCCGGTATTACGCCCTTTAACCACTATATATTTGGTAGAAGAATGTGGAATAATAGGACGGTGCAATCTCCTAGACGAATGTGTAAACCTGTAATAGTGAAGCTAACATCATCTAAAGTCAACGACAATGCGACTTCAATGCTAACTCACACAATATAATATATATACCGAGTCTGTAAAGGATACTAACACTATGGCTATTGTGTTAGTTACCGATACCAACATTATTGTACCGAAAAGTTACATGGTACTAACACTATGGTTTCCGAGTCGGTACGTGATACCAACCTGATGGATATCAATTTATGCTAAAGTTCACCGAAATTGAGAATTACAACAATTTCTGAACACCCGTTACTCCGGTAAATCTATACACTCTGGTCTTGATCGATATCAGTTATCACATTTCGCGGTAAGCATGACATCATTCAATCCTATATATTAAAGTTAAATACTGTTTTTTTGCGAAGAACTAATATATATGCAAGTATGTATTAGGTGTTGCGAACCTAGTAACAAATTAGTTCAGTCGTGACCAGAAGGATAAACCAAAGGCAGCATGAACGGAAAGTATAATCTCATGCACATTCGTTTAGTGCTTACTGGCGACTTATCAATAGGAGCCGGTATTACTCTATTTAACCACTATATATATTTAATCCTCAAAATTTAATAAAATTACTACTTATTAATATATTGATTTTAGATTGGTTATGCGGGTTCCGTCCATCTTCAGATGTAACTATTATTATCCAGGTTATTGGTAATATCCGGCCGATTCGTCTACCTTCAAATTAATTAGAATTAAATATATTGTTTCATTGTAAAGTATCTTTTCATCGTTGTTGTTTTTTCTGCTTATAATTCTGTTATCGCAAATTATTTTTATGATAAGAAAACTGTTGTTGCTGCTTTCGATAATGTTTATGTTGCTACACCATTTAGTTTTCGTTTGTTTTCGTTCTTTGAGTTGAAGCAACGTGAAGCCTGCTTAAGAACATTGGTTTCATACTCCATGTATATTTAAAAATTCAGAAAAAACTATTACAAAGTGGCTATACTATGTGGGTTTGAAGTTACAAAAGCTACCTGTTCGAGAATCAGACATGAGTCTCCGGGAATATATATCAGCAAAACTAATTATAATATTAATAATAATAAAATTAAACTAATAGAACAAGCAAAAATTATTTCTGTATTTATAAATTTTATATACAAATATTGGCGAAGTGAAATCTATATAAAATAACTGTGTGTACAAATATATTAAATTTTATATATATATATTATTTGATATATTTAAATATTAATATAAAAATATAATTTTCCAGCTGAAAAAGAACAGGCATTTACTCACATTAGCGATTGAAAATATGCAGATGCTGAGTAGAAATCCTCTTAAAACTTATATTACTTAGGCAAATTTTCCAAAACTAAATTGTTTAAAAAGGGAATTTTGAATTTAAACTGTATTTATTGTCAATATTTACTTCAAATAAAATCTTGTAAATTATAGTCTAAGATTATTAACTTCAAATCTTGGTCAAATTTGGCGAACATATGTTGGATTTTTATGACCGTAAGATAAACTGCGAATGCATAAAAGTTTTAAAACTTTGTTATGGTTAAATAAAAATATACTTATTTGGCTTTCCTATTCGTACATTTATCCAATTTTGATTGTCTAACTATAGTAGACTTAAAAATAATCAGAAGATTTATAATATTTTAGTGCAATTTAAAAAAAAACAGCAAGATTAAAAAAACATATAATATAGAATCCGAGTTAAAGCTGTTGTACTTCAGTGACTTTAAGCTGTATAATTTTGTAGATTTCAACAGCCATAACTACATTGATTTTGAAAATTTTAATGAAAAGTAGTTTATCTTAAATACGAATAAGAGATAACAATCAAATCGTGAATCCAGCACTAATATCACAAGAATTAAAATGGAATAAAAATTTACAAGAAAAAAGAATCATAATAGTAAGTTTATACAATATTGAAAATCGAATTATTTAATTCAAGAAACAAAGACAATTGAACAGGTAGACCGGTTTCGTCCTTATTGGGAACTCTTCAAGTAATGTCCAGAATTTTCGGAGGTCGGGACAATACTTGAAGTGTCCCCAATAAGGACGAACCTCAAAATTATGGAATTCCGTAACAGATAATCTTATTTATCAAACTGATATTTTAACAGCATATTCTTCTTCAACTGTCTAGAATAATAATCATTTAAAAATAATATTGGTAGAAAAACAGATTTCAATGCTATGGTTACTGTAAATAAATTGAAAAAAATGAAGCCCTTTTACATAAATGTCTATCTAGTTAACTTTATTGATTTATTATTTTGAAATTCTGGCGAAATAAGTGTGGTAAATTGGTTTTAAGAACGAGTTAACCGCAAATCACAAAAGATTTACGCTGATCGATTTCAAAAGATTCTCGGTTTCTTTGTAAATGATGTATACAGTTTAAAAACCCAATTTACCGAGTATGATTTTTGTGAAAATAACTGATTTTAAATTATTTGAACTGTATGCTGTCATCAGTAAGGGAAACTAAATTTAAGAAGAAACCGTACTAATAAGGAGTTTCCGTTTTTATGGTCCCTAACTTGAGAATTCAAATTTACTATTTTGGTCCTTTTCGCTTAAACATAATTATCAGTTTGCTAACCAATACCAAACACTGTTAGTAACAATATTTTTAAAATATCTTTTATTTTAAATTTGAATTACGCATTGTACCAATTATCGCTCATTGGATTTATTACTTAATAACTTTATTATTATTAACCTCTCAATGTATTTTTTTGGTAAATGATACATAAAATGTATTTTAGCATTAAGTTAGCATTATTTTAAATAGCTTTTTTTAAATGTTAAACTTTTGTTCATGTGTTTGTACTATCGACTTAAATTGATATCTAATATAAAACACAATACAATGCTTAGTTTATACTGACAAATGTATGAACATAATGGTTCAGGTGTTTATACCAATATCACAATCTTGATTAGAGTAATTATTGCCATCGCCTGCGCAACCATTGCTCATTTAATTATATAAATGTTCAACTCAATAATAATTCCAATTTAGTGTGGTGTCAGTTCTGGAGTATCAGTTATGGGATGGTTAATTGGAACGTAAGTCTAAACAGATGCCGTATAGGTCCCACCTCAAGGATAGAATAACCATAAAATATTAGTTAATATATAACTGAATATTTTGTGTAGTGTGTGACTGGTTGGCTCAGTCGTTAAAGCACCAGATGCCGAGGCAAACATGCCCAGGTTCGAGACCTGCCTGCTGCAAATTCTGGACAGTACGTATGAGTTCCCAATAAGGTGTTTTGGAGGAATTGCCTTTTCTACACTTTACAATTCTTAATTTATACTGAGAGATGTTTGTACACAATGGGTCAATTTTGTACATCAAGATCGCAACCTTGATTAAAGTAATTTTTTAATAGTTTGATTAACAATGATTATTTTGCTGATATCCTGCATCAGAGTGATATTCGATTCAACTTGAATATGCTTTGATCTTTATTTTTATTAAATCCCCAGAAGAACGCCATCAAATTATTATGTTAGTCCTTGTTTTCCTTCTAACTGCAGTCCTGTATTAATTAGGAAGTAGTATACAGACCAATATTCAGAAGTTTTACGCCTATTATTTTCATTTCATATATGAGAGCTGTTTTAAAAAAAAATATATTCTGAATTCTCCGAAATACTTTTGGTTAATTTGCGTTTTAAACATGATCTCATTTTTGAAATATTATTTTATTAATGTCAAATATGCAGCAGAAGTTGTCAAACAACAATTTGTGTGCGTCGTGATCTTACATTTTTACCAAACACGTATTGGTGCTTTATTATAAACTATTTTTTATATTATTTTTTTAATATTGAGATCGCTACGCTTAGTTAAATTATTTTCATTCTCGCAAACATTTGGATCATTTGATGAGGCAACGTTGTGAGATAAGGACTGAGAAAACTGCTGAAAAAATTACAAATATAAATATGACACCAATTTAATATTCTAGTTTAAAATAAGTTAAAATTTTGAATTTAAAGGAATTTTTAAATGGCTTTACATTAAAATTTAGAATCGTTGTCATGAAAGTGGAAGTGTCTCATTTCACATAGAAAAGGTTATTATTTCATGCATAAATCAGATTTTCTTTGTCAAGAACATCACATTCAATGTCGATAAAATATTTCCTTTTTCCAGAGGACATTAACTGAATGTTTAAATATTTATATAATAATATAGTTCCATTTTTCAGTTCCCATTTTTTTGTTACGTAAATCTTCAATAAAAACGTATATTTTTGACTGATTTTTAATCAGTAACATCTATATGCCTCAAACATCAATGACATTCTAGGACTTACATATATTAATTTCCAAAATTGGTCACTTAAACTCGAAGATAATTCTGATTTGAACTGTTAATTGTCGTATTAAATAACAATTAATAACTTTTTTAGCTTAAATCCGTTGAGCCATTTATACACCACAAAAAGAAATTTATATATTATAAAAATAAATTAATTAAAAACTTCACTGTTACTTATTTATTTAACTCATTCTTTTCCCTTGAAAGTGCCATAAACCATCCACTCAAAATAGTGTACGCGATTTCAGCATAAGCTAAAAAACGTTTAATAGATTAGACGAAAATTAACCTCAACTCTATATATGAAGATATTTATATGTATGTATATGTATATATATATATGTGTGTGTGTCTTTATATATATAATATTTAGAAATTTTTTTTTTAATTTCTTAAGCCTTAACAAGCGCAATAACTAATAAAGTTAATGTGATAGATTTATAGGAATTAATGCTATAATAAAATTTGTTACTAAGATATTTATACGGACGTGATTGCGCAGTTAATTCTTTAAGTAATTAATCAATCCAAGGTTTAATAAAGTTATGATTATTTGTTGGTTCTTTGTGATATTTGTCAGACTAAATATTTATTGGCATATTTGCGTCTATTTTAAAAGTACACAGATAATTTGTATCTATAAAGTATTAAGTAAAAGCAACTACAGTTTTAATTTCGTGTATCCAATTTTTATACGAAAGTCGGAGAGATAATAAAACTTGAATGATTTCGTGAGCAAAACAGGAATTCAAAATTTTATTTAAATTGACATGAAAGTTTCATTGTTATATTAATGCCATTCATAGTTGAGAAGTATATGTTCAAGGAGTATCGATTGAAATAAAGAAGAATGGAAATTTTCGGCAACATACAGCATACCACTTGGCTTCAAACGAAACTCGTAATAATTTAAAAAATATCGTACAGCGTTATCGCTTATTGTGATGGGAACACCATGCATAGAATACGAACGTTTGGAATATTAAAATGTTAATCTAGTATACCTCTAACGATTTGGTTTTGGCACTTATGAGATTATTGTGGAATAAACTTTATCACACAGCATCATAGCAGAAATATATGATATATGTAAATTGGAATACAGGTAAGTATTTGCCACATGGACGGCATACAAATCCCAGTAAGAAGATGTAAAAAGTGCAAGCAGCCTTAACCTTTTTTAAAAAGAAAAGAAAAAATTTACAACGCGAGTCCTGACGCAATACTACCACCACCATACAGCTGACCAGCCAATTCCACGCGCAGCGAGCTTCTTTCTGTGGAAAATTTACGAAGTTAGATTGTTAATAAAGACCATAAAACCACTCTCGCAAATTACTAGATTATCATTATCAAAAACGCCGGAAGCTAGGTAGTTTAATGACCGATTATGCATGTTGTCACAAAGAAAAAATACAACTCACGAACGCAGCGGGATGAAAGGTAACACGCAGAGAAAATAAATACGTAACTTTATTAGCATAAAAACGTGAAGTCTGATGAAAAATGAAATATATCAATAAAAGAGTAACCAGATTTTCGGCAGTACATCTTAAATTAGCGTGAATTACCATGCCCATACAATGGCACTCCAACTAGTAAGTGAGCATTTGACAATAAAATACTTGTATTTTTACTCTATGTCTATATGAAAATCTGCATATAGGAGTAAATCTTCTTTGCTCAATCAGCTAGATACTGATTTGCTGATTTCTTTAGGTATTCACCTAATTAAATTCGAATTTTTGTTCATAATAAATATACCCTCCGTCACATGAGTGGATTGTAACTAAATAATATATATGCAAAACTCAAAGTAAGTGCATTATATATATATATATATATATATATATATAATTATTTAGTCAATAAAAAATCTTTTATCACATAATTAAAGATTTTTTCCTACTCTTCCAAATGATTCTAATATAACCTGAAAAAGAATTGTTATTTATTTTGATTAACAAGATGCGACCCTATGTATATTGGACCTCGTTGTAAGGTAATGTCAAATATGCATGCAGCTATCAAATATCCTTAGTATAAGATAAAAGCTTGACTGTCATAACGCAGCATGAAATTATTGCAGCGAGAAGGCAGATGTTAGCTCTATGCATGTCTATAATTTAGCAATTGAATGCTAGAATGCTTCGATATAATTTGTTTAAGAGAAAAAATAATATCTTTAAATTATTTTAAAATTTTTTAATAGTATATGAACAAATTCCAGGTTGCAAGCACGCTTTGAGATTTGCATTTTACTATTTTTAAATTTAAAAAAAATTATCCTACAATTAATTTCGTTATCTAAAATGTCGTTTAACTTTTATATATATCTTTTAAAATATTTATGAATGCAGATTTAACAGTTTTTTTTAATTTTGAATATATCTCGTCAATGCATGATGCTTTCGTGTTGTTTAAAGTTTATTTTAACTATAAGTCTATATTTACCTTGTTTTCTGATTTAATTTATTTGCCAAGATGCATGGTCATGGAAAAGTTACGTCAATTTTTTTACTTTGAATCATTTATGAATAGTGTACAAAAGGGTATTTTCATTTTAAATATGCTAATTGACAAATAAGAACACGAGCTTAAAGCTTAAAATAAAATCTAGCTCACAGAAACATCGAACTAGAAGAGATAAAATATATTTTGCAAGCTTCGAGATTCGTTAACCAAATTTTTGAGTTTGAAGTAAACAATAATACTTTTTTATTAACCATTCGTCGAACCGCATAGCAAAACTGCCGTCAGTCACACGTACTGACGTGTTTCGACCGATCATAATCAGCATGAAAATATGATAGAAAAAGGGCTAGCGATGATCAAATGGCAAAGCAAGTGGAAGACACAATTAAATATGCGGCTTTTAGATTGTTGATAATAGCAAATTTTAAATGTAAGACATGTATTCTGCATTTTTCATGTGCATATTATAATCAGCTGTCTGTTACCATATTATAAGTGCAAGAAAAATTTAAAAATTACATATATTACCTGCTGCTAAATTTCACTGAATGCCACTTTTAGAACCACAAGTGACACCTCACAAAAGCGAACTTGAGTAAATTTGCCTAAGTCAGACACCTAGCTAAATATACTAAATTTATTTAATACTATCTTGAAAACTTTCTGTGAAGAATATCAATTTATCATAATTATTACAACCTTTTAAAATTTAAATCTAGCTAAAAATTTTAATAACATAAACTGCGCTATAATACAAGAAACATTCACTCATCGTTGGACTAAATGAAACTTTATTCAAGAAGTAAGAGAAGCATTTAGGTCTATCTTCCTGTTAGTTCGCCTTTTGTCAAAATCCGATCAACTAGCTTCAGTGACATTAGTTTCACAACCAATTCTGGATGGCTACATGAAATATTCAACAAAAATTAAGATTATGTCTCACAATATAAGTTAGGCAATACCTGATGTCTTTTGTCGCTAAATATTCGCCAAACTATACTGGTAATTTTTAAAATAAAATAAAATGAGGCATCTTGCACCCTCAGTGAAGCCATTTAATTGCGTATAAAATATTTATACGCCACTTCAAATATCAATCAAGATCTTCTTATTGGAATGTTATTTCTTAAACGAAGAAATTTACTATGTCATATTCCAAGAAAATATTCACAATAATGCTGTTTATTCCGTAAATTAGCCTTAAACTGCATTTGAACCGTTGGACTCTCAATGGTAAATTTGGAAAATGAACATGTAATTCTTAAAAATATCCTAATTAAAATCTCTGATGCAGTGTTTTTGAAAGTATTTGTTTGCAAACATTTGGCACGCGTCAATTATATGACAGACTATTGCATATACAACAATTGTTCGCATAACGTCGATGACTAATGACTGTGCTAAAACAAATGATTATGAATGGCATCATTTACGCAATTTCTCTGATTTCTTTGACAGAGTTTTGAAAAAACAACCAGTTTTGGTTCAGTCATATAAGATTTAAGACCCAGTCTGAGATAGTTCTTGTATTTTTTCCAAAAGCTGTCTTTTTAGTTGTTAACCAATTTTATGAACCACCTTAAATAATAATCATACTTTTCTGTTATCTTATCAAAGAACCACGTTCATAATAATTTTGCCATCGAAAACATTGGTACACAGTGAGTAAACGTCAGTTAGGTGAATAAAGCAATTTAAAAAATTATAATCAATTGATAAACATTAAAATGCAATTATTTTGCGTGCACTAAAATGGAAATGTGAATTTGTTTCTTAGCTTCAGTAAATATTGACAAATTTATGTGTGGTTAATGATTAAGATTGGGATTTGTAGTTACTCAACAGGTTTTCCAATATCTAGATTGAAATAAATTCTCTATACAGAAATGTGTTAGACATCTAACTTTCGCCGGACTAACATACATTTAATACGATTATTATATGTTTAATCAAATAACAATTTGGACGATTTGATAAAGCGTTTTCCCAAAATATCCTTGAAAATATAATCCTGAAAATTTAAACTAGCTGTGACATTCAAAATTAGAAATCGGCATATTTGTGGGATCAGACAAGCTTTAGATAAATATATTAGGCTTTATAACCTGACGCGACGAATTTATATTTTATGTTTAATGTTCGTTAATTAGCATATTTTTAGTAATCAGAATAGCAGCTAAATTATATATAATTTATCAGCATATAGACTGGGTCATCTAGTTCAAAATCAGCTTGCCAGATGCAAATAATATCATTTTTAATCAATAACTAACTTCTTAAAATTTGTGGCCATAAATTTTATATAGTTTTGATATATAAAATTAGCTGTTTGAGTAAATTTTGTTGTTTAATAATAAGATAAAAATAATTTGAAATGTAATAAAAATAGTTCAGATATTTACGAGAAACAAACTATCAGAAATGAGATTTAGTTTAAGAAACAGGGTTATATTTTTATGAATGTGCTGACGAGAAACTCTAATATAGAAATCTAACGTAAATCTTTATGCGAATCAAAAGCAAAAAATGAAAACAAAATTTGATTCTACTTAATATGGTTTTAATAATTTGATGATTTAAAGCACGCAAACCACAAATAATTTTTTTAAATGTTCATTGTTAATCATAATTTGTCCAAAACATAGAGGACGTCGAAATTTCATTCTATTTTAACAGTAACTTGCCTGACGTCATAGTGAACACGCTAGCACAAATAATTATAAATATATCAAAAAAAATTCGTTGTGGTATATTCTTAAAGAAAGAATCAACCCTCAACATATAGTTATTTAAATCAAGCTTTCGAGCTTGAAGTAAATACCAATCCTAGTTTATTTAACCAGACGACGAACAAAATAGAAAAACAACCGTCAATCGCACGTACTGACGCATTTCGAACTTTCTTGATTATCATCAGATTCTAACGGCATACTAATTAGCCTGAATTATACCACAATGTTTATATATGGAAAGCAAAATTAGAGTTACCGATAAGGACAAAACCGTTTTACTGGATGAGTTGCCTTTTCCACACTATACAATATTTAGCTTATACTGACAAATTTATGTACATAATGGGTCAGGTGTTTATATCATTATCCCAAACTTGATTAAAAGTAATTGTTACCATCGCCCGCGCAACCAATTTTCGTTTAATTATATAAATTTCCATTTAAATAGTACTTCCCCATGTAACGTGGTATTTGTTCTATAATGAAATATTGTGGATGGTTAGTTCGAACTTTAGGGCTAAGGGGCTATATAGGCTCTACATGAAAAAAGGATAACCAACAAACTTTAGTTTGTATATAACTGAAAATTGTGTGTAGTGTGGGGCAAGATGGCTCAGTGGTTAGAGATTCAGATTCCGATGCTGACGTATCCAGGTTCGAGCCCTGTCCACGACAAATTCTGGCAAGTTCGTGATGAATTACCAATAAGGACAAAAGTGGTCTACTGTATGAATATCCTTTTCCATACCGTGCAATACCGGCTCAGTGGTTAGAGATTCAGATTCCGATGCAGACGTATCCAGGTTCGAGCCCTGTCCACGGCAAATTCTGGCCAGTACGTGATGAATTCCCAATAAGGACGAAACTGGTCTACTGGATGAATTTCCTTTTCCATACTATACAATACTTGGTTTATACTGACAAATGTATGTAAATAATGGGTCAGGTGCTTATATCAATATCGCAACCTTGATTAAAAGTAATTATTATCACAGCCCGTGCAACTAATGTTTTTTTAAATACTTAGAAGTTTTAATTGCAATGTTATCATAAAAACAGATTTAAACATGGAATTTTATGGCTTGTTGTATAACTTATTTAAAATTAAAATTAATTATTGTACAATATATAAGATTCATAAACCAATCCTAAAACATGTACCTAACAGTTGCCAAAATTTTTAACAGCTTAAATTGCAATGGTTTTTAAAAAAATGGATGATAATTATATTTTACAGTCTATTGCCAAAAACTTTAGAAAAGTTACATGCAAACTGGCAACACACAAACACACACACACACACACCTATATATATATATATATATATATATATATATATATAAATTAATAAGTGAATAATTGCATTAATAATGTTCAAGAAAGAAAAGATGCTAAAAATATAATGTTCAAACGTTTGCACTGCGTATTTAAATTAAGATATAACTTACTTATTATATCATAAACTTAATATAAAGGCAATTTTAAATAACAACTGAGAAAAGCTTATTACGCTTTATCTAATTTCGAAAGAATTAACTTGTTGTAAATAAAACATATTTACGAAACCAACCAATAGTTTTTCGTAATAAACATTGAAATTTAAAAAAAATCTCCTGTTGAAATTTATCAAATAATTTGGTGATTTAAAAATTTTACTATTTCTACCAATAAACACTTTAACGTTAATGTTGCAAATTTATATAAATATAAATTAATAAGTGAATAATTGCATTAATAATGTTCCAAAAAGAAAAGAACCTAAAAATATAATTTTCATACTTTTGTACTATGTATTTCAATTAAGAAATAATTTACATATTATATCCTAAACTTAATATTAAGGCAATTTTAAATAAAACCTGAAAAAAGGCTTATTACGCTTTATATAAATTCGAAAGAATTAACTTGTTGCAAATAAAACAGATTTACAAAACCAACCAATAAATTTTTCGTTATAAACGTTAAAATGTTTAGAGCATCTCCTGTTGAAATTTATCAAAACAATAGGGTGATTTAAAAAATTTTGCTATTTCCACCAATACACATTTTTAATTTAATGTCGCTAAGCTATCGAAGAGAAATATATATACATTAATAAACGATGAAGATAATTCACCAAAAGTATAATGCGAAATCTTTTTTTATTTATTATGCAAATCTAGAAATGATTCGTATATTAGATTGCAACCTAATTTTTATGAGCTTTAAACAACGCTTGAGAAATATCTTTTTTACCATTTCAAATTTCGATCAAATTAATTGCTAGATTATATGTTAGATTACGAATATCAACGTGAATTATGTTTGATCATACTTATAAGTATAAATTTTATAATGATAATCAAAGGAAAATAAAATATGCCCGTGAGTGACTTTATGACGGTGATTCATCAAGAATGTCAGAAGAGGTAAAATTCCATTCTCTTTCTGAAAGCTGCACCACTTGTTCACAATGAGCAATTTAAAATATAGCAGAGATGATAAAACTTTCATGGAAAGTGGAACAAAATTGAAAGGAATTAAAAATAAACAGTGGAATTCGATCGAAGAAGTCAAGTTAGGTTTCTTTTATCAATCTTGTAATTGCAGCTGATTTAATTAATAAATAAAGCTGCATTCCCTCTGATAGATGGAAATTTTTATCGCGCAATATTAAATGAGACGGTCAGAGTTCAATTAAAACTCAATATAGAGAAAATTTATATATCCAGTTAAAGCAATCCAATAAATGACCGATGGTGCAAATTCGAAGGGTGATGCTGAACTAATTGACACACGCGCAGCCAGTTTGTACGGCATTTAAGAAGTACTCAGAATTGTTTGACTTTTCCATTCTCTTTCATTACCACAAATACGATAAATAGTTAATAAGCTAAGGAAGATTCCGTTCAGCGAACGTTAAACTGTTTCTACGCAACTCCTTGTCGTGAATAATGCAAACGCCTAGCAATGTAAAGTACAAAATGATAATACATTTCATGGTAAAAATGTTCTTACAAGATTCCGGGCTGCCAAAACTAGCGAATTCTTCTGCGTTCAGTCAGTAATAACCAATTTGCATTACCGTATCTGCAATACCTTTTACAATTATGCTAAACAGGTGTATTTATACTGACTATCAAGTATAGCGGACACATTTTCACGAAAATCGTTGGAACGGCGAGTGTCATTTCAAAAGCAAGCCTAGTTGCGTATGTTTAAGACACGAATAAAGGCTAAAAAAGCCTAGCGTACTACATTCAATTCACTTTCTAGCCTTAGAATCCTTAATCTAGCGCGTTGTCTTGCTTAGGCTTACTAATTTTATGCCCGGAAGATCGTCGTTTAACTTGGCGTTTATTCTGAAAGCAGACATGGCAAGTATTACAAAAGGCATTAAAAAATTCCCTTAAAACGAATTCTGATACGCGACTTATTTAACAGTATAAAGCAAATCTGTAAAGACGTATTTAATTGCTATGTACATACTAATTCTTTTAGAAAACGGGTCTCCAAAAGGATAAACTGTAGAAAATGTGTTGTTCAAACACAAAAACCTTATAAAACCTTCAATCCACTATAGCATTACAAATGCAATAATATACACAATGCAAACTTACTCGACTAATCAACGAAGCAGTGAACACCAGGGTGCCTAAAAAGTTTTTTCGTTAATGTATTAAAAGGTCCGACCAACGCATATGCAATGATTTAACTTCCTGCTACGAAACAATCGTATCCCTTAATTAGGGCTAATTAAATAGCTGATATGATTGTGAAATATTTAGAAATGAACCATTGATAAGAATCAAATCCATTAGTATCTGGCTCATGTGACAAATTTTCCGCAAGCCAATTTATTAACTTTAAAACATAAAATTAAAACGGAGCTGCGCACTGCAATATCTGTCTGTTGCATCATCTACTGTCCGCAATTAACAAAAGTATGAAATTTAATCTCGAAATGATTTGAAATTAGTGAATTCATTTTTTTTCTATGATCTGCTTTGTATGTGCAATTTTTGCCTCCGGTTTGTAGTTATATAATGCAATCCTCCATCTAAAATTAATCATTTTGATTTCCCATATTTTGCTATAAAGAGAACTAGGTGAAAACGGGCGAAAAGTGGTCTTTTTAATGATGTCATATAAACGAGTTTTTATAATTTAGTTTATGTTTCATGAAAAAACTATACTTTTTAACTTTATATTATTAGCATAATATTTTGAGATACGAAAATATAAAATAATTCCACTTTAAAATTTATATAGTTATTTATTTAGCATTCATTTGTCACTACATTTGCACGAAATTTTTGTGGTTATTTTCAATTTTGGGGTTTCAAAAAATCAAACTATTTGTCATTTATTTATTAGCCACAACAGTCCTCTTTTATCCTGCGAGGACACATATGAAGATTGAACGTAGCTGCCACACTGTGGACAACTAATTTATTGGATTATCCTTACCGATGATATGAATGAGAAGTCCAATTGCTCATCCCGTGTGGAAGCAACCGAGACAACATTGGTTGATGAATCAAACCGCAGAGAAACCGAACCAAAACTCTCATGTCCAGGCAATATAACCTGTCATATCGGCCACTTGATCGCGTTGCAACGTATACTTATTAAAAAAGCGGAAATTATAAATAGATGCAATTTTGCGAATATTAAGTATGCCTGTAAGTCGTCTGGTTTGTATATTCGTGTCGACGCTTTATAGAAATAATTTAACCTTTATAGAACTCGCGAAATATAGCAATGCTTGCAAAAACAAACTGTATACTTACTCGGACTCAGATGTTTTAATCTTGCTGGATGCGCATTTGTAGTGTGCAACATTATGTCCAAGTCTAATGGTGAAACACATCATCGATGCAATTCTTAAATACGGGTTTCGAGTACTTTGAATTTCAAAATAAATAACTTTTAAACAGTAAGGATGTACGATGTTGTATGTTATTCCGCATATCCTTGGTATTTTGAACGACCAAATAAGTCGCGTATAAACAAAAAATATATAATGAAGGGGGCATACCCAACAGAGGTAAAATCAGATAATTTTCCGCCAAAATCCAAACTCGACAATTATGCCTAGTACTTTATTTTTCCAATTTGGGAAGAACGTGTGGTCCAGTTGGATTGGATACATGCATAAGACAACATAACCAAGACTTGGCAAACACAAATTATGAGACCAGAACACATGCAAAAACAGGTCGCTAGATTAGATTTAAATTTGGAGATGTTGTTCAAAGACAAAACGGAAGGGTAACGCACAGCGACACCTGTTATAAACAAAAGTCTTAATCAACAACTAATTTAATTAAATAAGTTTGTACAGAATTTGAATATATACTAGTTAATTATTCGTGTGCGTTTGTACGTGTGTGCGTACGTCGGAGTATGCGATTCGCGCGTCATCATTATTGTGGCATAATGTAACTATTTAATTCATCTTAATCATACGATATAAAGAACCGTATATTATGGTCGAACTAAGGTCTGTCAAAATAAAATGATCTTTTTAAATTTTGTTTTGTTAACCTGCACTAAAGACAATTTTCGCTTCAATACACGATTTATTTCTCAGTTCAAACTAAAAAGGCATAAAATTGGCTAATCTAAAATTTATACATATATTCTTTAGTAATGCGAACTTTCATAAAATTCATAGTACCATTTCCATGTGCCATAAGAACCGTTTCTTTCTCATATTCTTCTCAAGTATCTACATATGAACATCTCCTTATATATAATTTGCGGGCTTTGAGCTTGAACTGAATATGATGCACGCAATTAATTGGTAATTCTCGTATTTCACGCCCCATCCATATTCAAATTTTTCTCTTCTGTTTAGCCGTTCAATTTATATATAAAGAGATGGCCATCTGAAAATATTTGAAAAGAATATACGAAAGAAACGGTTCTAGTATCTGATAAAATTTGCTTTACTTTTTGCTCATGGAAAGGGTACTAAGAATATTATACGTATATTTTTCATATTCACCCGATGTAAACTTGATAAATATGTTTTATATTACCAAGCTAAAAACAAATAATTATCTGTTTATTTACACTGAGTCTTTCTTCAGAGACAAAGTTTCCTATAATATATTTTTAGGTCTAACAGATAAGCCCACAAATATAACATAGACAAGATGACTTCGTTTGTTGGTTTTATCACTTTGAAATGGAAAAAGCAGATTTCCCCACTTATTGTCGCAAAGTTTGTCACAATTTTGGTTATTTTCCTGCATTTAACAACATTATAGCGACATGAAAATATTTAATTTAATGATCATATATCTATATATTAGTCACATTATTTGTGTTACATTTTCTATGAAAATTATGCTTACAGTTAATATTTTCAAAGCTCAATTTAAGACAACAGACTGCATATTTTAAAATTAATTTAAAGCCTTATTAATCAAAGCTGTTCCTATTTTTTAAATGTGTACATTAAGAATGCATTAAAAGGTAATTTAGCTTAAAGATTAGTCTCTTTATATTTTGAAAGAAATGCTGATAGACGAGTCTAAACATGATAAGAAGTCTGCCGAAGCTAACGTGGTTTGGAACAACACGTGAAGTTATCCTGCATCGCACTAACATTGTTAAAGGGATAATAATATAGCCATGAACATGTGAAATCCTTGCACCATAAAGGTCCACTGGAGAGGATATTTTAACCTAGCATTGCAGGCTTGAGGTCTACGAACATTTATTCTTCAAAAGGCCTTGATTTCTGTGTATGTTTGCATGTATGCATATTTTTGTCGGTTAATATTGGTTGCTTAGCGTTTTCTTACCTAATTTTTGTTCCTATTAATAACCGATTATATTATTATATTGACATTGGATTTAATTTTGGTTTTTTGCAAAACATACGAAAGATGATAATATGTGAGTTTTAAATTCTTCTTTATTAAGCACAGTTGATATAATTTCAACTGAACAAAATTGAGACAAAGTTTCACAATACATTCCATAACTGCAAACTGAGAATTAATTACTCGTAATAAACACTGCATTTTTCGTTAAATTAGGTAACAAATTTTGTTCTAAGTTGGTTACGATTGCTTATTAATACGCCAATAGCACTACTAAATTTTTTTTTAAATTATAACGCATCTTTAGTTAAATTACACAGACAAAATAAAAAACTATTCCACATAAAATCTGCCCACTATGATGGATTTTAATCATTTCGTAAGTTGTTTTAAAATTAGGCGTTTCGTTTTCCTGTTTTATGCTTAGATTTTCATTCATAAAGAAATCCCAGAAAAGTTTTAACTCACGCAGGTTATTTTATAGTCCATGGTATGCTTATAATTCTAAAAAACTATTTTCGATGTTATCGCATTATTTCTATAAATTTTTAATTGAAAATTTGTTATCATGTTCAGATTTCTTATGGAAATATAGTTTAATTGTTTTAAGTTCTAATGACAATTAAAGCCGACAAAATAATAACTTAGTGACTGCCAACACATCGTAAGTTGCTGCTCAAGATGTAAAATTCATTTGCACTCTGTTTTCAAAGTTATTTTATTCGTTTAAAATGGTAGTTCTACCTATAAAGTTAAGAACGGTTTTGCGTTTTTGGTATCAAGGTTAAACGCGTAGGAGTTCTACCAGCCTATAATGCTTACAATTATTTAGTCCTTTGTGGAAAATTTACCTTGTAATATAGTAGCGTGGCTTTTGTATTATGCACTATATGCGCGAAACTTTTGGTTATTGGTTGGCATGATTTACAATGCGGTATGTTTTCATATTTTTTACGTTAACTAGCAAATATTTATAAATTAAACGATTTTTACAGAAAAAGTACCGGTATCAAATGTTTACGAGAAATTAATCATATAAATCAATAACAATCCTTTCTGTTTTTCATTATAAGTGGTCTAGTTCACAATAAATCAATAACTTGTATTAGTGGAGAAATTTGGTTATTGGTGATATTATACTAATATAAAAATCTCTATGAACATTTATGAGCTTAGCTATTGAACTTTATATCTAAATTATACGTAAGATAAATTACGTATTTAATGTTCGATCAAATAGAATGTAATTAGCAGAATTCATTCACTTACATATGATTTTCTAAAAATGCGTCGTATTATTGATGTTAAAATATTTATGTAACCATAATTTATTCTATTGAATACACACGCTAAATCTCTTTTGGCATGGCAGCTGCATGCAATTTAAATGTAATATATTTTCTTGCACAATAGCGTATATCATTTTAGTCATACTTATTTGTTTTAATTTGGTTTTATTTGTAAGGGTACACACATTATAAAAATTAACATTAGTTTTACGTCTTATCGTCGGCACAATTTACCGCAACATATGTGATTTTCATATGCTTCCCAGCCCACCAAATTAGTATTCCTCATTACAGTGATAGGATCAAGAATTTAAATTTGATTCTTACTTGAAGAAATAATGCGGTACAATAAAAATACCAATATTTTTCATATATATTTCGATTCATATTCCCAAGAATTTTAAACGATGGTATACTATTTTTGTTTATTTAAAGCTCGCACGAAGATCTGCGCAATCGATCATAGCCGTAAAGCCATTATTTGTACCTGGCATAATACATCAGCATTTTTTACCATTCTAGGCAAAAAAATATCTTTCGTTTATTGAGTAAATAAAGAAGAGTCTCCTGACTTACAAAGGTCAACGATGAAAAGTCTTCAAATTGATGTTATGTAATCTACGGCATATTAAGATTTCGCATATTTGCTTTTAAAATAATACATGAATGCCAAAGAATATTTTGTATAGAATTCGCTGTAAATTTAACTATATATTAAAAATTTTGAGGGTTTGAGAAAAAAATATCAATCATATCTTATTTAATCAGTCGTAGAACAAGGAATACTAACGTCAGTTTCGTATACTTAAAATGTTTCGACTTTCTGTATCCAACAAAGATCACGTTTAAAATCTGACCAACGAAGATAATACGGCAATTTAATTATAATGTAAGCACATATATAAATGCGCATCTACTCTCAATCCTCATCATTAGCCGCGAAAAAACACTACATTTGTCTGAAACATCAGCTATGGAAATTCAACTCAACCAGCAAAATAAGTTTGCTATAGCTCTTGCAAGGTGAATAACAAAATAATTTAAGCCAATATTTGATTATGCAGATTGTGACTATTGTTATTTAAATTCAGTTTATATATTTTAAATAAATACAAATAACATTTTAAGTAGCCAACCCTACATCATAGTGAAATTATCGGAGATGGAACGTAATGACGTTTAAATATCTATTTTCTTCGTCAGAGCATACAGGTAAATTGGTGAAGAAAGACGAAAATGCAATTTTAATTTAAAGCATGAAAAGAACGAAAGCGGCTATACACAAACTTAAACAATAATTTATTGCGCGGGTGGTGGTAACAATTCTTTAAATCAAGTTTGCGAGCTTGAAGTAAACACCAATCCCATTATATTTAACCAGTCCTCGAACAGCATAACAAAACTACCGCCAGCCGCAACGCACTGACGCGTTTCGACCTTCCATGATCATCATCATGGTACGACGGCAAACTGACTAGCGAGGATCAAACCGCATTGCATACATATGCAAAGCAATATTAGATATTCAGCTCTAACCTCTAGTAGTCTTGCATACATTGCACGTGACTGGAAATGTCGGCTGCACAGTTTCTATGTAGTCACAAACATTAGCTTTTTATAGCTTTCGTCACACACATATATATAGACAATAAAATTAAACAATAATTGATTGCGCGGGTGGTGGTTACAATTCTTTAAATCAAGTTTGCGAGCTTGAAGTAAACACCAATCCTATTTTATTTAACCAATCGTCTACCAACATAACAAACTACCGCCTGTCGCAACGCACTGACGCTTTTTGACATTCCATGATCATTAACAGATTACGACGGCAAACTGACTAGCGAGTATCAAACCGCTTTGCATATATATGGAAAGCAAATATGGAAATGCGGATCTCACCTCTAGTAATCTTGCATATATTGTACGTGACTTGAAATGTCGGCTGCACAATTTCTATGCAGTCACAAACATTTGTTATTTATAGCTTTCGTAACTCACTGACGCGTTGCGACTGGCGGTAGTTTTGTTCTGCTGTTTGACGACTGGTTAAATACAATGGGATTGGTGTATCCACAAACTAGTCTAAAACAAATGTTATCACCTATTATGCAAAGAACGATTTATTAAACAATCACTGCTTCCGGAGATGGTGACAGCAGCTTTTCAAATCACGTTTTAGTGATGAAATAGACCCCAATCGCATTGTATTTAATCATCTGAACAACATTGCGACCCATCAAACCGTTACATGTATCGACGCGTTTCTGCATTCCATCATCAGATCGTCATCAGAGCATGGCGGCAATCGAAGAACGAGAATGAATCACAAATGCGCTATGGAAAATGAGATATTCGGCTCTTATTTCAAATAACCGCATATACATTGTACTTGACTGGAAATATCAGCTGCGCAAATTCTATTCACTATGAACAAAATCTGTTGCAGATTTCGTTACATTTACGTACGCTTTGCAATAACACGATCAGTCACACGGACTAACGAGTTTCGAACTTCCATGTTCATCATCAGAGCACGACAGGTAACTGTTTAACGAGAATCAGATTAAATTTATATATATATATATATATATATATATTGCAGAAAATCAGTTGTGAGCCATCTAGCTGTCTCGCATCCATTGTATTTCCAGGACATCTAAGCTGCACAATTTCTATGTAGTCATGAACTTGAACTGTCTGTGGCTTTCGCGCGTTTAAGTAATTAACGGTCTGATCGATAGGTCTACGTAAGTTGATCAACTGATTACGCATGTATAGTGGTGAATAATATTGGAGGTAGAATTTGACGGCTACTTAGCTTTGATTGCTAGTTAAGTAAAATGTGCTGTCTTGACCGTAAATGTCCGCTGCACAATTTCTATGCAACTGGGTGACGTTAATTGAATTTTTTGTTATCCACTTTTGCGCAATCAACGATTGTTTGAAAATATAATTATTTAACTCAATACAAGCACTGTAGATTGCGAGGTGACAGTTTTTAATGACTGATAGATGCGTCTAATTAGAACTTTATTTTTGAAGAGGTTGCAAATTGGCCCCATCTGCAGGAAAAGTTAACCCTAATCATAAGCTGGTATCTAACTGATATCTGTGAACAGAATGCAGCAGGCTAGCGCTACGAAGGCAGAAAACATGTGCCCTAACCCGTGTTCCGTCCAAGGACATATTTTAGACACTATTCAAAGGGATTCCAATAAAGATGTAATCAATCAACTGGATTAATTGAATCTGATACTTTATACAAAAATTAGTTTATACTGATAAATAAACATACAGCGGGATTTGTATCTAATTCATGCTCGTAATCATGATTTGAACGCAATGAATACAAATCCCGCGCAATTAATTATCGTTTAATTATTTAATAGCAAATTCGATATCACGTGGGATGGCCAGATTTCACTTTAGATATAAATAGACGCCAAATAGGCTCTAAATGACAGAAAGTTTAAAGGAAAACTTATGTTTGCATGTAACTGAATGCTTAATGTATTTTACAGGAGACAAATTTCAATTCGTCAACGATGCGCATAAGAAACGCAGCCTTATGCCATTTACGATCACGTTTCGAATAAATGACTGGATTCTTATTGTTCTTAGGTTTCGAGCGCATTCCGGGTTTTCTTTTCTGCGTAACGACCTCTCAGTCATTGGCCTCAACGGTATTAACCGATGTCGCCTCGATATCATTGAATAACGTAGAGCAGAATAGATCCCGGCCGGGTTCTTATTGTGGTTTCTAAGGTACGTTGAACTAACATATAATGTAATAAAAGTGGACAGCTGCTCATTGTTCTAAAAATAGACTATTTCAAACATCCACGTAACGCAATTAACAAAAATAGGAATAATTGATCAAAAATGTAAAGGAAACCTCATAACCACATACTTTATAAGTGGCAGGCATGTTGTATATGCTTAGACTTATATATATATATATATATATATATATATATATATATATATATATATATATATATTTATATATATATATATAAATATTTTGTGTGTGAAATTATAAACGTAAATATACGACAGTAAGTGTGATATTTTAATGGTCTTTCCTGCATTTTTTGACTTAACGCCACATTTTCCCCAACTTGGAAGTAATTCATGTTAACAATTTTCTTTTAAAATCCTGTTTTACTTGTAGTTACAAAACAGCATGAAATCAAAATTTGTTCACATTTACATTCAACATTCAATTGCTGTGTTATCGTTTTAAAGTAGAATTTTAGCTCCTCTTTATCTAACAAAACTATTATGAGATATTCAATTGGACTACATTTAGACTTTTATTGTTACTCATCGATATATTGTTTCAAGCTTTACTTTCCTGAAAGAGGTCGTGCTGTACAATTTCCAACACGAAGACGACACTAGGCTCTCAAACGATGTTAATGCCAATTTTCGTTTACGGACGAATTAAGGAAATATTTACTATAGCTATGGTTTATATTTATATACATAGATATATATAAATAAATGTTGTGAATTTTTATAATAATAATCTAACTTACAAAAAGCATTTTTCTCGAAACATTTTACACGAATACATTAATCAAGGCTGCGATTTTGACATAATTGTCTGCAAACATTTATCAGTATGAACTTAGCATGTTATAATGCAGAAAAGGCAACTCATGAAGTATCCCGGTTTTGTCTTAATTGGGAACTCGTCACGTACTGTCCAGAATTTGCTGCGGATATGTGCGAGCCCTGTCTGCGAAAAATTCCAAAATGGACGAAACCAGTCTTCTGAATGCGATGCCTTTTCTACAATATAAAACTATTAGATTATACTGACAAATGTATGTACATAGTGAATCAGGTGTGTATATCAAGATCGAATACCTGATCAATGTATTAGTTATGACCCCCCACGCAACCAGTGTTCGTTTAATTATATAGATGTAAAGCGGATAATGCTGTATGAAATTTGGCCTCAAAATGTGCTTTTAACCCAACAAATATCTGAAAAATATAGTTTAACCGTACTCTAAAAGACAAAAATAGTTAATTCACCATGAGCAAGATCATTCTATTTATTTGCAGCAATTTCTAATCCTAGACAATCAAACAACCCTGTCATATTAAGAGCATTAAGAAATTAATTCCATTGGAAGTATATGAAATAACACATGCAAATTGCCATGCTTGTTAATGAGTTGTTGTGCCAAAATCGGTCAAACATGGAATGATATAAAATTATGTATAAGTTGATTTTGGTGATCTCACTCAACATCACTT
This sequence comes from Eudiplozoon nipponicum, assembly GCA_029291075.1. Taxonomy (NCBI): domain Eukaryota; kingdom Metazoa; phylum Platyhelminthes; class Monogenea; order Mazocraeidea; family Diplozoidae; genus Eudiplozoon; species Eudiplozoon nipponicum. The sequence continues at coordinate 6,465 of JAQBSW010000976.1, read as the reverse complement.
ATTTTGATCAGGCACATATATAGCTGACGATAGCTTATGTTTTTATTTTTGTTTTTTGTACAAAGATCACATCAACGATAAACCTAGTGAAATTTAGCCGGTGGGATTTTAAAATTTTAGTTATGTAAGAGATATCTAATGACGCAATTTGACATGTGAGATACAGTAGCATTAGGAAGAGATAGAATTTTGAAACAGAAAGGTAAACTAGCCTCTTATTTTGATCAAATATAGCGCAATAGGTTCGCGAATTTACGATTACGGACTTTTTATCAGTTCCTTTAATCATAAATTCGTTTAGTTTGCACGGTAAAGGAAAAAAATATTCATTTACAAATGAAGACATGGCCTTCAACTCGAAATATTGAAAGTGAAACTAACATTTTAATTGAAGCATGGGGATAGAATCATATATGTTTACGCAAGTATATGATTAAATATTACTCTGAACACATACACTAGTAAATATATATGATACCGAAAAGGTACTGCCACTATTGTTACCGAGTCGATACATGGTAATAACACGATAGATTTCAATGGATGCTAAATTTAACCAAAATTGAGAATTACATCTATTACTGAACACCTGTTACTCCAGTAAATCCATACACTCTGGCCTTGATCGATATCAGTTATCAGATGTCGCGGTTATCATGACGTCGTTGAATTAAATATATATAAACAAATAGATACTTTTTGTGGCGGTGAACTAATATTTATGCAATTGTGTATCAGGTGTCGCGCAACTAGTAAAATATTAGTTCAAATATGACAAGAAGGATAAATCAAAGAACGAATGAACTGAAAAAATTTGATACTTGATATCGATGAAGGCCAGTGTCTATAAATTTGTTGGAGTAAGAGGTGTCCATAAATAGTTGTGAATTTCAATTTTAATAAACTTTAGCATACATTGAAATCCTTCGTGTTGGTACCATGTTCCGACTCGGCATCCCTAGTGTGAGTACCATGTATATTTTCGGTACAATATTGCCGATATCGGTTACTGACTCAATAGCCACAATTTTGTAAACAATTACAGACATGGTGTATATATATTATATATAGAGGTATCTTTGATATCGCAGTGTCGAAGTCTTTTTCTAAAATTTGCTTCACTACTGCAGGTTTACACATTCGTATAGAAGATTGTCGTTTCCCATTTCCCCATACTTCTCAACTAAATATATAGTGGGTAAAGGGCGTAATATCAGCACCTACTGTTCAGTCATCAGTAAGCACGAAACAACTGTGCACGATATTATACTTTCCGTTCGTAATGTCTTTTATTTATCCTGCTGATCATATTTGAACGAATACATTTATATTAGTTCTTTGTCACAAAAATATCTAACAAGTCCAATTGTTTGAGGTTAGAACGAAATACTATGGTCAAGCTGCAAAATGTATATATTCAGATCTTTGCTTGCGTTTTACACTACGTGGCTAATTATATGTTGATACAGGCAATATGCACCAAACCTAAATTAATGTTTACGTAATTATGAAATGTTAGGGAGATGATTTATTAAAATTTTGTTCTACAAAACAACATGGGAATTTGTTCACCCCTCAAAGTATGTAAACAAATAATAATGAGTGAACGTGTGAGAGCAAATAATTTTGGGTATGTCGACCCGTTTCTGTATAAATTCCCTAGGTAGAACCAATATGATTTGAAACTTTATACAACTTTAAATTAAAATGAGTTATTAGTACAAATAAATAATTTTTAAACCCAAATTTCTAAATGTCAAATTATTTAGATATACATTAACCTTTATTTTAATTAAGATTATTCTGTATTTACATTCTAGAATCGGTCTTGGAATCGCGGCGTACATCAATCATGAAGCAGAAAATATCTTCTGAAAAGAGCCTGGTTCCGCCAAATAGTTTATTTTACATTATTGTTTTCGTAATGAAAAAATGAATAAGCATAACACAATTTATGCAACGTTTAATTAATTCATTTTCTGGAGTATATTTTGTCGATTCTGTGTGTGAAAGGACCAAACACGTCTTACAAATGAAAAAAAGCTTAATTACTGTTAAATAAAAAACTGATTCAAATGATAAATAAACACAACTTTCTGTTAATTCTCTGCATTAAAAAAGTTCTTCTTTTTTTCTACTTTTATTATTAACTATGTGTATTCATATATAACAATTTTCAATATTCGAATATATCTCTTGATCTGGACTGTTTAATTCGTTCTGATAGAGTCTCGCAATAAAACTGGTCATTAGGAACAAATTTGATAGAGTTTGTAGACGATCAATTCCAAAGGCAGCTGATTTACTACATTTTAAATATTCTTTAATTTACCATTTTGAACAAATTGTCTTCTGAGAAATATTGTCTTCTCTTTATTGTTTATATAAAATTTACAAACTGTTACCATTGTGATAAAAATTTTCCGATATAAAAATGAAGGTTTGTTCAGATTAATATTATTGTTATTTGGATTTGCTTTAAACATTTTTAAAAAATCATGGAAATCTCTTATTCGCGTCATGACAATGAGTTTGTTAAGTATTGAAGAATTACAATAAAAACAACAAAATTATTAGAATATTTAAAATAAGTTAAACCTAGTCTAACAATCTTTTAATTTTTTGAACCAATATTTTAGGACACGTAATAGGACAATTTAAAACAACCTTAACATTCATTCTCAATTTTTTAACGATGCTTTTAGTAACATGAAACGTTTTGAATGAAATTCGTCAAAATTTATGCACGTGAACTAACAGATACAAAGCTTCCAAAAAGAAACTGACCAACGATTTTTATGTTTATTTCATATGCAAAATACGTTAAAATTTAAACATTACACTACAGCTTTATGTAGTTTCAAATAAATATATGTGCGCAAATTTATGGATATAAACTAGCCCGTATAGTTTGACGCAAATTGTAAGAACCATTTCATTTTCATTAAAGTTCTGCATATGTATACCATTCTTTTAGAAGCCTAGATCAAACTTCATGCAAAACTCCAGATTAAAATAACCATGAATTTTAATTGCTTAGTGTAGATTAAACATTTTTTTAAACATATAAAACTATTCATTGAATTAACTTAGAATAAATATATTGTCAGGATCTGATTGCCAGGTTATATATATATATATATATATATATATATATATATATATATATATTCATATATATATAGTCTCTTGTTATCATGTTCGGATTATAATGCTTCAATTAGAAACCGAGTTAGTTTTAGTGACTGACTGTTGCTTTTCTATGCTGTGCAATCCAGATAAAGAATGGTGTCTAGGTATGTATTAGGTATTGGTGAACTTATTAAAAATTAGTTCAGTTGTTTCAGGGGTTATCCCAAAGGTAGCATGAACGGAAAGTATAATTCATGCACATTGTTTTGTGCTTACTGAGTGACTATTATTCCACATTCTTCGACAAAATATATAGTGGTTAAAGGGCGCAATACCGGCTCCTACTGATGAGTCGCCAGTAAGCACGAAACGAATGTGTATGAGGTTATACATTCCATTGATGCAGCCTTTGGTTTATACTTCGGGTCACATCTGAACTAATTTGTTACTAGGTTTTCAACACCTAATGCATACATGCATATATATTAGCTCTTCGCAACAAACAATATTTAACTTTTATATATTGAATTGAATGATGTCATGCTTACCGCGAAATGTGATAACTGATATCGATCAAGGCCAGAGTGTATGGATTTACTGGAGGAACAGGTGTTCAGAAATTGTTGTAATTCTCAATTTCGGTGAACTATAGCATAAATTGATATCCATCAGGTTGGTACCATGTACCGACTCGGAAAACATAGTGTTAGTACCATGTACCTCTCGGTACAATAATGTTGGTATCGGTTACTAACACAATAGCCATAGTGTTAGTATCCTTTACAGACTCGGTATATATATTATATAGTGTAAGTTAGCGTTGAAGTCGCATTGTCGTAGACTTTTTATGATGTTAGCTTCACTATTGCAGGTAAACAAATTCGTCTAGGAGATTGTACCGTCCCATTATCCCACATTCCTCACCCAAATAAATAGTGGTTAAAGGGCGTAATACCGGCTCCTACGGATGAGTCGCCAGTAAGTACGAAACGAATGTGCATGAGATTATACCTATCGTTCATGCTGTCTTTGTTTTATCCTTCTGGTCACAACTGAACTAATTTGTTACTAGGTTCGCAACACCTAATACATACTTTTATATATAGTAGTTCTTCGCAACAAACATCATTTAAAGAACGGTATTGGCATTAGCCTACATCAGTCAAGTTTACTTCTATAAATTGTTTCCTCACATGTGCATTCAACAATAGCTTTATAAAATAAATAGCATATTTTGTAAATATTTTCTGTCACTTTGAGATATTTAAACAGATTTATTTTGATTAAAATCATTAACATTCCATTTCAATTACAAATCATACATATTCATTTAAATAACTAAAAAGTACATGAAATAATCCTAAACAGCATATTTTTATAATTTTCCCCTCAAATGGAATAATAATTTAGACCAAACTTGCTAATTATTTTAGTACAATAAATTATCTGGTGTCAAGTTTGAAGAAATTCATCTTTTATATTTTTGCCATATTGTTTGCTGGTCTTTTATTTTTCTGTGGTTTTAAACAAATTTTAAATAAACTGTCGTTAAAGGAGAATGTATCTAAACAAATGACAACTTATTCGGATTATGACATTTTTATCATTGAATTTCAGCTGATTTTAGTAATTCTTTAGTTAATATTTGTATTGCTCTTATACTTATAAACCTGTCTTTAATCCTTTTTCGATACCTAAATAGTTACCATTTTATAGATATTTATCTGATTTACGCATTAAGCTCTACCTTATTATTTCCAATAATCGAAAGAAATAATTAAGATATTTTGGTAGTATAAGTATCGCAAGAAGTTTCCAATGGCATGAACTTGTTTCATGCAATAAAGAAAAACAAAGTAGCAACGAACCTGTCATATTTTGCTTACAATCGAATTGATTTAGCATTATGGACTCATTTAAATAATTTTAATTAAATTGGAAAAAAATATTTACTAAAATTTTAATGGTAACTTTTAAACACCACATTGTAAATATATATTGAATATTATTACCTTTAATTATGTCGTTGCAGTTTTTGCAATAAATTTTATGTTTGCTGTTTTTAAATTTCAAAATAAGGTTTAAAGTTTGGAACAAATTTTAAAACTAGTGTTGAAACACGGCTATCTGTATGTTGCCTGTAAAGAATTTACTTTAGTAGGAGCAAATTTTTATTGGAAACAGGAATGTCAGATAACAATACTTTGATTTACAATACATTGAAAGGTGTTTTTTATGCAGACATATTTGCCTGCTAAATGTTCGTTTTAACTTACCCGTAAATAAAACATTCAAAGTAAATATTTAATTGATTATTTCTCGCTACCAAGCTCGAGTTTTATAGCTCATAAAGTCATAACCTTCGTTAACAACAAGGTTTTTGGTTGAAATTTCTTAGGGGTTGAGCTGTATTTTCAAGTTCCATTATTTAAGATTCATAGCTGCATCCTGGAGCATGCTATTTAAGAGTCGTCTCATCAGCCGATTTTTTGTGTTTCGCTTAGTTTATGGCTTTGATTTGTTATCAGAATGTTTTTTATTAATAAGAAAAGCAATACAAATGGGAGATATTAACGCAGTCACGACTTCCTACTAGGAAGTGGCGAACAAATGTGGCTTTTTAGCCTAAACGAAACTCAGTATAAAATGGCAATTATACGGGAAAACACCATTAAACAATGCTGGTGCAATTCTGTGCAGTGATGATTAAAACAGTGCTATGAACTTACTGTCAGGTCAGATTAACACGAGCAGTGTTATTTTTATACAATTATGTTTACTTTTTGCGAATGCAGGTTGAAAACTTCTTAAATTGATTGATATTGTGATTGAAAATTCGAACACAATTGAATTAATTGAGGCAAGCAGCAACAACTCTATGTAAAAACATTTAGTAGTATTTAATATATATTTTTGCAAATGTGAATTTAATGGCGGTGTGAGGACAGCGTAATGCATGCTGCTGATAAAGAAATGTTTGGCCAATGATTGATATATTCAAATTTAAGAATTGACTAATTGTTATTCGGCAACCTTAAAGAGTTTGAACAGGTGCGTGGGATTAGTTTAGAGTAATTTTAGTAAGATATTTATTGGTGAAACGATAAAAATATTATATGTACAACAGTTTGATGATTTAAATACAGGTCTCCGTATTTAAACAATTATTGAGGTGCAATATTTGATAGCATGCATTGCAACTAGTAAATAATTGTCAAAACTAGAAACTAAAAATAATTCAACGGCTTTAGAATATATATTTACTATTTCTTTGATGAATACGGTATATGTAATTTATTGCAGTGTGGGTAATATTATTTAAACTGGACATTC